>JAVFBZ010163498.1:0-14243 GCA_032466195.1 Katharina tunicata
TTCCCTGTTTGTGTGAGTGCAGCTGATATGTTAGAACAATGAATGGCAGCAATCTCAATAAACCTGAACAGAGAAAATCATAAATTATATTATTTTTGGTTTGGTTGTATACGTACTTTGAAGATTAATCAGCTTATCAATTATAAGCTGAAAAACATTCCGAGCCCAGTGCACCATTTCTCAGTTCATTGGTTTAAAATCACGTTTCGGTTTTATGTGCCGCATTTTTTGTTCAAACTTCGTGGCGAGAACACATCACAATTTTGCCCAGTAACGAAGGCGTGATTGATCATCCTTCCATAAAAATGACTTTGAAATGATGTTCTTAAGCAGTTTAAGAACCATTTGTTTAGTGCACTGAGAACGGGTTTTTAATTGATTTTGTAAAATTTAGTGTATAAACGTTACAAGTTACGTCTACACAGTGAACATAAACCGTCCATTTTATTAGGCTAGTTCAATTTTCACATTTACTATCATGTTGAGAATCGGACCTGCCCTGATGTAAATGGTTAATTGTCTGTTAAAAAAATAAATAAGATGCCCAGCTGTCACCGAATTCTTACAGATATTTAACCATTTAATAGTCATGTAACTCAAATTTACAAACTGTCATGTAACTAATGCATTTACCCAACTCATATTACTGATCTCAACTAATTTAAACCGAAAAAACATCTGGGCCCGCCCCAATGTCGCGTTACTACTGGCCTGCGCAACAATGTCAGATCTTGGAGATATCAAGAGACGAAGGATGTTGTAGATGGCCAATTACACGTCGTGAGATTGTCTTTCGGTGATCGATTAGACCAGACCAGCGAAGAGGCCGGGAAAGCATGGAAAAAATCCAAAGCCTACAGCAGCAGTTTCCGTGACCTTTGTTGGGTTCTAAATTTTCAAAAGGGGCACTAAGTTGGGAAACAGCATGTTACTTCCATCATCCTTCTTGCAATTTGTCGAGAAAACTCCACCTGAGAGAGAGAATGTTGGAGCACTCGCAGACGTGAAGACGAAGGTTTCGTGAAATCGATTCGTTATGGACTGACATAACAATTTTCACCAGTCTGGCCCAGCATCTCTGATCCAAGGCTAGTCCTGAAACCCCAGGACTACAAGAGGCTAAACAACCTTGAACCGAGATCTTTCGCAACACCGAAGCGGCAATTGCTTGCGGCTGGAAGGCATACGCTATCAGTTCCAAATAGTCCTGCGCAAAAGCGTGTACATCTAATCAAAGACCAGCCAATCAATTCAATGGAAATCTGTGAAAACATTAACTGTGAAAACAACATCGATACAACTACCACAAGACTAATTGAATCAATCAACATCAAAAGATCCACACCTAGCATGAACGAGGACGTTAAGTCTGGAATCTGACTCGGTCAGAAAAGGTTTAGCCTCCTTCCTACTGGAGAATGGACTATCGATAACACTGTCAGAGGAGACAAACACATACATGGCCCAACCCATAGTTTACACGTCATGTCCTCGCACACCTCTTGAAGGTTTCCAGAAAGCCCTAAATTGAGAAGATTGAGGGGATGGATGTTTCCATGTGCGGGTATGTGGAGAGTGGCTGTCGTCGTAGAAGAAGAAATCCGTCTTCTCTCTTGATCAGGTAAAGAAGGTGTTAAAATATTGGGTTGCTCTACTTGAAGAAAGGCGCCAGAAAAAGAAACATGAAACAAAGGCATAGTAGACTCCTCAAATGCTCAAACATCCAGAGGCGCCCTTAAATGTTAAATCAAAGCTTTCCAATAGCCATTGCCAGGCTCTTAAGAATGATGATCGATTGCGATTTTCCCTTGTCTAATCTGTCATAGTTAACAAATGTGTTTCTCTTGTATCTCAAGCAGGACTAATGTAGGGAAACGACAATTCAAACATACAAGGAAGTTTGAATACTGTTTTGAGTCTCCACTGAACAGTCCTGAACCACATCTTTGACAGTAGGAGAAACCACCTCAGACACGCATAACAAAGGTTGGTTGAACCGGAGCCAAGGGCGTCTGCCACTCCTACATATTATAAAGACAGGCCCTAAAGCCTGCAAATATTACAAGATTTCATTATACCTCTTCCTTGATAGATCACCTACAATATCAATTACGTAAGGCCATTAGTTGATGTAAATAAGTATTACTGTGTACGACTCTGAGCGTATGTCAGCCGGAATTCCATATGTCGCATTAACACAATGCTTTATTGGCAATTATATCGTAACATAATTTAAAATAAGAACAAAAATAAACACACTGTACCTTTCTTCGGAGTTAATTTTGTAAGGGGAGACATGATTTGTCTTATCTCCTGTTCCAAGCTGCCCTTGGGAGTTATCTCCCCAGGAATACAATGAACCTTCATCTGATAACGCAAGAGTGTGAAATTGCCCACATACAATCTGGAAATACAATAAGAAGAAAGAAAGACGTGACACATTTGGAGACACGCTAGCTTCTTAGGGATGTTGTTAAAGTAGTTGTTTAAATTATTTGCGATAGTCTGTGAAACACTACATTTTTCATTATTATGTGTAAAATATTCAGGGAGGGATTTTTTGCTCTTAGACCTATTTAAGATTTCATTAATACATTGCCAGGTTTCTTTTATATTATATATACTTTATTAAATTTTGTCATCATAATAAGTTTTTCAGGCCAACCTTAGTGTGTGATTCATTTTATTTATATATCGTCTATAACGTTTACTAATTTCTGGGTCATTTTCCTTTTAATGCATTTTTTTCCTTAAATCGAAGTCAAAATAGCCAGATGAAATCCATGGTTTGGATGATTTATTTTTATTTATAGGAATTAATGGAAAGCATTGGTTGTAAATCAAAGAAATTTTATCTAAGAAATAGTTATATGCATGATCAACATTGTCAATATGAAACAAATCATTCCAGTTATGAGTATTTACACTATTTTTAAAGTTTTCTTTGTTTTCACTATTCGTTTGCCTAATACAATTTTTTGTTTGTTATAAGAGTTAACCTTATTAACTTGCAAAATATTAATATTAAATATGGGAAAGTGATCTGTGATGTCTGTTTTCATTAAATCCATATTTTAGATTTTATTACGTCAAGTATTTCTGATAGACGTTCGTTAAAATACGGAATAGACTTGTTTGGCGGGCGGTAAAACAATGCTACAGTATGAGTTTTGGTCATTGATTGTACTTCTTAGACTTCAAATTCAACATGTTCTTCCAAATTTGGGAGATCTTCACGTATTCTACAATTGGTTAAGTTTTCGTGGGAATAAATTATCAAACCATCACCCTTTCTTTAAGACCGTGATGTTTAAAAAGCATTGTAATGTGGGATGTTGTATACATTTACAGTACCAGGAGAAAGCCAACTTTCAGAAATGCCTATGATTGAAAACGTATGACTTTGAAGGTAACAAAGTATTTCTGTATGTTTATGAAGTCTGCGTGCATTAAGATGAAAAATAGAAAACAGACGAGAGTTTTCCGAAGCGAGATTATCATAAGATTATTGAATGTATTTTCAACATAATAATTTGATTGATCGATGTTTAATTCTTTCTAGTATTTAAGCTCTTCTCGACAATTATCTGTTATGTAGTGGGATTCTTTTGGTATATTATTAAGATCGATTGGGTTAATACAAAGATTGTTTCGGTGTTGTATATTTAACTCAATATTATTATTTGTATTTATATGATTATCAGTGCTAATTTGTAATACAGACTCTTAGTAATAGAGATTTAAGGCGGACAAAAACACAAGTGCCCTCATCTATTTGATCATCAGTTATCATAATTATGGGCGCTGAAGGTTTAAAGTTGAGTTGAGCATCCATACTTTACATAAGTAAAAGAGGAATAAAATCCATACAATGAAACAAATAAATAGCAAAATAATACAAAGAACATGAAGTTTACATTAAACTTTGGCATATTATTAACTTAGTTTTAATGCCAAGTTATAGAGGCCAAATAACTGGGACTAACTGATGACTAAGTTTGATATTGACATTTTTTAACCTACTTTGTTAATTGATTTTGTAAAATCGGTTATTACCAAACTGTACAGTAGAAATAACAATAATATTATCATGAGTCAGAGTGTATTTAAACCGGTATTCACTGTCACTGTTACTATGAAACAATCAACGGATGACAAGGGAGATAACCTTGGCAATGTAATGCGAATGAAAATTTAAATCTACGATTAAAGGGAAGTAATTTGTAAACAACTGTGAATTAAAACATTACCAAATAGTGGGAATGTAAAAAGGCAAGCATTTATCTGAAAGATAAATCTTGTCAACTATTAGTGCATAACAACAGGTAACTAGTAGACAAATATTCAATTTTTCAACAGTAGAAAATTAATGAAAATGGAAAGATAATACAGTCTGATCAATGAAATGAATCATTTCTACGGAATGTTTCCCTCCCAAATTTGTTTCCATGGACCAACTCCAGACGAGGGCCTGGTTTCTAAAATGACATCGGTATAGAGTTCTCTAATGCGATTTTGTTTGCCTTCAATCTTCCTTCTAAAATATGCTCTGCTTGCCAATTTACCTCGCTTACGTTTAAGTTCAGGTGGTAAGTCAGTTCTGTTACTTATTTGTTTACCTTTTAGTACAGAAATCGAACGGAGAATGGAAGCCTTATCACGTGTGTAAATCAGTTTCATTATGACTGGTTTAGGCGAGCCAACTGTGGAGTGGTTATTCGATTTTGGTAGACGATGCACATTTCCAATTGCTAACGCCCAATCACAATCAAACTTCATTTCATTTGTTAGAAAATTTCTTATAATCTTTTCAGTTTCTTCTGTTCCATTGTTGTCACTAGCTTCGGATATACCGTAAAATAATAGATTGTTCTTTCTATCATGTATCTCGAGACGAATAAGCTTTTGTTCCAATTCAGTGCAGTATTCTCTCAGTTGTGTTTCAATTTAAGGTGTTGCGACTGTTTCTACGGCATCAAGCTGAGCATAAGCGAATTCCAAACTTTTTTCAATATTTGGTAGCTAACCTTCTTCAATGGATGAAACGCGCTTGACGAGCTATTTAAAGCAGAGTTTAAGCTCTTGACATCTTCCTCAATTGTACGTCATAGTTTTGAAGACATAGTTTGAACTGTTTGATTCATTTGCACCATCAAGTTCATTAAATCTTGATTCGTCACAGAAACATCGTCAGGCGTTAACATGATGTCATTTCCAATGCAGACGTTGTTGTTGATAGTTTGGGCATCAATTGTTTTCTTGCTGCTTCTGGTTGCTCTATCTTTTGCCGGAGCCATCTTAATTTCTTAGCTTGACGTGTTGTTACCCACCTGTTTGGCCCAAGTAGACTAAGCTATGTTGCTATGATGTTGCCATTTTCCGCC
Source organism: Katharina tunicata (assembly GCA_032466195.1). Classification (NCBI taxonomy): domain Eukaryota; kingdom Metazoa; phylum Mollusca; class Polyplacophora; order Chitonida; family Mopaliidae; genus Katharina; species Katharina tunicata. The sequence continues at coordinate 5,385 of JAVFBZ010163498.1, forward strand.
ATCTTTTTATTACACTGAAGACCACACATTGAGTGACCCAGTTTAATACAGGATCGCAACAAGCTTCAAGGATTGGGTTCTTCGTTGTTAGAATTTAAAACCAGTATTTAACTATTTTAACCAAAATACAATTTCGCCTAAGACTGCTCCGTTCGGGGTATTTTGCATTTAATATACGCTTACAGAAATGCATATGCACTCTTCCGATTACGGGTGCATTATGAAACCCCCATCTCTCACATGCATCATGCATAACATGAGTTCCCACTGTATCGAATAAGTCACAAATTACATTCACATTTACAATGAATTAGACCTCCATTGCAAAACTAATCATCGTATTACTTAGGTTAACGTTAGGTTACATATATCAAAGTATATATAAACTGTTCATCAAGAATGGGACCTTGGGATAATAAATTCTGTATGTCAACAAATCGAATTGGATTAAAGAATTATGAAAGAAAGCAGGACACCTGTGTGAAGGTAAGAAATACATTTTGCCTGTTTTCTCTCCTTTTCATTTTCCGAAGTACTTGGGAAAATGCCTACTTCTCGGCTATAGTTGTACATACAGGTACAATAAGTATGTTTTGTACATTTTAAGTTCACATATAGGACAAATTTGTTCAATTTTTTGGGGATATATTTATAATAAGTTGAAATTTAAATCTTTGGACTCGTTTTATTGATTGCTTTAACTGTAACACGTTATTGCAAGAACAGGTAGCCGAAAAATACACTTCATAAAATTTTTTTTTCAGACAGTGTCAGAAAAGCATAATTTACGTATTATTGTAAAACAACTGAAAACTAAATCTTCTGCCTGAATATTTAAATGAGGATGTGTCAATTAGTTGTCAGATCTGGCCCACGCTTTGAGATACCGACATTCAGCCGGCGGGTATTCACATGGGTTAGTAGGCTTATAGAAGCCGGTTTGCTTACCACTTGCTTTTGCAGTTGAGAATCTTGTTGGATTTAGAGTTGTGAAGTTCGTCGTGTAAGCCCCAAACATTATTGTATTCTTTCTTCCTGTAATTCTGGCTTGTAGATTAATGCACATATTCTTAATTTATTTTCAATCTTGTTTGTCTGAGAATTTTAGTTTGTGGTATTTTGTTTTTTGGTAGTTAGCTTAACTTTAGCCGATTAATCGTTAGACCGGTTTAGGTAGAGTACCTGATACGCACGGGGAGAGGGTAGCATGCAGACAATGTACGAGCGCGCCATCGATGTTAATTTGAGTATAATGGTTATACATTGCTAAGCTTCTGGGGCTAATAGACTCTTCTGAAGAAAGTTGCACGCTCCATTAATCTAAAGCCATCATCCTGCTTTCGATGACGTTTAGTGGGCACCTTTTAGTGGGCATTAGTCGAGTTTCCCACCAGCCACACCCGGTTGTTTAGATATATAAGTATATCATTTACAGGAAGTTTAATTTTTGGTATAAGGCTTTCAAAGTCAATGGGCATCGTTTGGTATCGTTTATCTTGTTGTGTATATTTGTCATGTTAGGCCTACTTCGCTCTGCAACCGGCCATTGCCTGTAGATTTATGTCGCCTCATGTCTAGCGCTCCAGACAATGGGTGTTTGCGTTCATCACTGCTTTACTGACAATTTGAGGCAAATGTTTGACTGACCTGTGTAATAATAACTCCAGACAAATTCGCTACCTTGCATGGCGTGGGTTGATTTGCCACAGTACTGAAACCCAATTGACCATCTCCGTTGTACCCCCAACCATACACCTAGAAATAGAAAAAATAACATAAGCATTAAGAACCAACAATTAGATGTTGCTTTACTGGAAGAATAGTTTAATTGAGGCAAGTTATACATTTTTTTTAATTCATGGGCATTAGATTTTTTGAGTAAAAAAACTATCAAACATATATGGGAATTGTTGTTTAGGCATCCTATTCAATTTTTGTTATAGTGTAAATTGCAGCATATAGGAAGGGGTGCATGCAGCTGATGGTGCCTGTTAAGGTGTAAATTTGCATTTAAGTAAGTTAGTTTCATCTTTGATAAGAGTTTGATTGGTCTAATGGCCGACGGAAATCACCTTTATCAATAATGTGAACAAACAAGCAATACCAGCTTAATCTATCTCTGCGGTCACTCACACCCAAGCACACCCATATTATACATCATCATGAAATAATAAGAGAAAACGCCTATTATATTTATGTCCTCTGGTCTCTTTAAAAACCTTTCTCGGCTTAGTATTATAGGCTTTTTGAAATTATCAATAGGTACAAGCTAAGTCCGAGGAGCTTAGACGAAAAGTTTTTGAGATATTTTCAGTCAGGCAAAACTAACGTCCGAGTTCTACAACATTGGACTTATTGTACATTTTAACAAGCACCTAAACAATCTCTAAATCAGTGTCACAGCAAACCGAATTGGCAAAAACAATGCTTTCTTACCTTTTAACTTTAGTTAAAAAATATTACATAATATTTCTTCAATTTTGTTTGTGTCGAGAGAAGGCAGACATTTTCTTGTCTAAAAATCTGTGCACTAATCTAAATGCTCACGCCGCACGCACAATATAGCATTCTAGTTAAACCATTAGCGGTATATGTACCGCTGCAAGCAATATTTGTATCGCAATCAGATAAACGGATGCTATAGGACATCAAATGCATTCCGCGCCAATAAAAAATCGATATAGGGCAGATAACACCGAGGAAAATGAAGAAATAAAGTTGAACTATTTCGCATTACAATAGGCCGAAATGACAAATGCAACAAGAGAATCAAGTCACGTGAAAGAATTTAAATTCCTGCATAGGTTGATTAATCAGGTCAAGCTTCATCAGCCTCGCTATGATGTTCACAGCTACCTTCAAAATGCCTCATCATTACATACAAGGTCCGTCACCGAAGTGAATCAATGGATTTCTACAAAGGACAATATAAATGTAGGTCAGCGGCAATCAAGCTGAGAAAGTTTTGTGTCTGCATTATATTTCAGAAAATTTTGGGATTATTGTTGTGTTTTAAATAAAAGTACAAAGGTAAGGGATCATTTTCGTGGTCAATTTCGTTTCATTCAGGCAAGTTCTGTGTCTGTTACAATGGTGTATATGTGGGCGCATGCGAAAAAACCTTATGTGTGGATCTCAGACCTTGGGTTCTCGCTGTCAAACATTATCAAGCCACTCGGACTGGAACAAGCTGTTAAAAGTAAAAAAAACGTTTATAAGCAAAGACAGGAAAGTTGCAAGGGATATACCTTTGGAGTTTGTATTAAAAAAAACTTTACCTCCCCGTTATCTAGAAGAGCCATAGAACACTTCAGGCCACAGGCAATACTTATCGCCCCTCTTATTCCTGAAATATCAACAAAAATCAGAAGATTGGACAATGAGCGCCCCTTCATATTACATGTCTGTTCGTGCCTTCTGAATGTCCATTCTGTAATGAAGATAACTTTCCAATGGCATGTTATCACACATCTCCTCGCCCCCATAACTTTGATATTAACACCCTATTAAACATCAGCTTTAATTCGGTCCAATTGAATAATCCGGCTTGTGTGGAGACGGTAACTGATACCACAATGAACACGAGATATATCATTGGCAAGTTACCAATAATCACCAGTCTGACTATATTTCACCCTCCTCTTTTACTGATAAGAACCCCAACAATAAGTTTACCTATTATGTATACATTACATGCTACAAGCTTAAGTAAACATTTCACATAAATCACCTGAGTCATTCGCACTTTACATGGATCAGCGTCTTGGGATTTTCAGAATCCTGGCTTTTCCTGACCTTGACACCTTACTTGATATACCTGGATACAATACCTACTCTCAACATCGATGTAGGCGTAAAGGTGGGACTCTCGCCTTATATGTTGACAAAAAAAAAAAAACGCGTATTGCTTTATTACAGAAGATTTCCATTTTATTTCAGGGATAATCTGTCAATTTAATTGATCATCCTTTCACAAAGTGCCTGGATGCCAATACCTTCCCCGGAATTTAGATAACCACTATTACAGACCATTTCCTTATTTTTCATATTGTCAAACAGCTAAAACTCAACACATCGAAGATTTTCGACTTCTGAAATAATACTACAATCTGAGACCACAATTAGCCATTTTCTAAACGACAAAGTTTGTAGTTTTCTATAATACTACCTTGTCTTAAAAACACAAGCCAAAATATGTTCAAGCTGTGAGCTTTCGTGTAGTCTGGTCACCACACTTTTTTAAACTGAAGTCTGTAGTAAACTAGGTATTCATATATACAAAGGGAGTTAGCTATCCTAGGTGGTGTTTGAAACGGAAACCAAAACCAGGAAATAAACCAGATAACCAGCAGAAAGATTGACATTGTGTAACTCTACCATATTGTTCAGGTTCGTCAGAGAAACTAAAAAGAATTTTTCGGAAACATTACACAAGAGTTGCCTAAAAACCTGAACAAACTCTCCGCGATATTTTAGTGAAACCAAAAGATTGTTTTGTAGTTGTGTGGACTTCTTTACAATATTCCATGTGGTGAATGTGATGGTTTTTATATTGGTGAAACCGGTAGACAACTTAACACCAGGTTAACAGAACGTTAGAAATCAGTTAGGTTACCAGGGATTTCTTCGGCAGTAGGAGATCATCAAATGGAGACAGGTCATAATATTTCTTGGCAAGATGTCAAAGTTATAACTTCAGAAAAAAATCTACATGCTAGAAAAATAAAAAAAAGGCCATACACATACTATCAAAGAAACCCAGCATGAATAGGGACCGGGGCATGGACCTGCCTGCCCTGTACCATAAACTACTACAATAGAAAAATGATCAGTGTGAATTGAACTTTCCTTTGTTCCTGTTTGTCACATGATTTGGTGAACTGTGCTAACTCCCTTTGTATATATGAATACCTAGCTTACTACAGACTTGAGTTTGAAAAAATGTGGTGACCAGGCTACACGAAAGCTCACAGCTTGAACATATTTTGGCTTGTGTTTTTAAGAAAAGTTAGTATTATATTGTAGCCACCAAGTCGATGAAACTTTTTGGATTTTATATTTTTCCATTACATACATACCAACAGAAAAATTGACTTTTGTTGGAGTGGTTTGATTTTGCGCTGCTCCTTGGACAAATTGACGATAGAACATTGGATTGTTTGGGTTTCCTCTTCCTGAAATAGCAACAAAAATCAGAATATCAGATAATGAACCCCCCTTCATGTTTCATCTCTGTTAATCCTCCCAGATGGTCCATTTTGTAATGAAGATGGCGCTCCAATGGCGTCTTATCCCTCGCCCCTCGCTCCCATCACTTTGATATTAATCATCCGGCTGGTGTGGAGACACTTTTATAAAGAACCCCGACATTGACAAGTTTACCTATCGATGTATACATATTGATGCTACAAGCTTAAGTAAACATTTCACAGAAATCACCTGAGTCATTCGCACTTTACATCGATTCAGCGTCTTGGGATTTTAAGAATCCTGGCTTTCCCCTGGCCTTGATAACTTACTTGATATATGTGGATTCAACATCTACTCTCAACATCGACGTAGGCGTAAAGGTGGGACTCTCGCCTTATATGTTGACAAAAAAAACGCCTCTTGATTTATTAGAGACGATCTCCCTTTTATTTCAGGGATAATCTTTCAGTTCGATTGATCATCCTTTCACAAAGTGTCTGAATGCCACCTTCTCCGGAATTTAGATAACCACTATTACAGACCATTTCCTTATTTTTCATATTTTCAAAACAGCTAAAACTCAACACATCAAAGATTTTCGACTTAAAATCTGAAATAATACTACAATCTGAGACCACAATCATCCATTTTCTAAACGACAAAGTTTGTTTTTTCCATTAAAAACAAACCGATAGAAAACTTACTTATTGCTTGAGTTGGTTGTTTTTGTGCTGCTTCTTGGCCAAGTTGACCACAGTCGTTCAGACCCCAACTGTAAATCTGAGAAATAAATGATAAAGTAGCAATAAATGAAAAGAAAAGCTAAGAAAATTATACGACGAAAAAAAAAAATGTATTACAAATTAAATTGCTCAGTAAAGCCAAAATGTCCAACCTCTGAACCAAAAACCTTCGTCTACCAGTCACACAGACGAATAGAAACAATGTGAATTCGTGTAACATTTTAAGTTGAAATACTAATAATTCTTCAAATAAAGAAAGTGCCTGATAAATAGGATATAAATTTTGTGATGCAGGATATCACATTTTTTTAAACTCGCGATGTAATTTATATTCGTACCTCAAAATATACCTAAAATATAAGCTAAATATACCAGAAACCAAACTATACTCATGGCTGAATATACAAGAAATCTAAATATATTGATGGCTGAATATACAAGAAACCTAAATATCCTGATGTCTGAATATACCAGAAACATGAGTTTACTGACCTTTGAGACCTGAATATACTTATGGCTAAATATAAAAGAAACCTAAATATACTGGTGGCTGAATATATAAGAAACATGAGTTTACTGATCTCTGAAACCTGAATATACTTATGGCTAAATATACAATACACCTGAATATACTGATGGCTGAATATACAAGAAACATGACTTTACTGATCACTGAGATCTGAATATACTTATGGCTAAATATACCAGAAACCGAAATATAATGATGGTTGAATATACAAGAAATCTGAGTATAATATTAGCAGAATATACAAGAAACCTGAGTATAATATTCGCTGAATATACAAGAAACCTGAATATTGAAATTACAGCACTCGTTTGGTAAATCTGATATCTTGGAACCATCATATAATATCCTCAGTATAACAGAAACTGAGCATATAGGTACTAATCACTGGTTGCTGAAATACAACAAAAACCGAGTATACTACAAGCTAAATATACCAGAAACCTAAATATGCTCATGGCTGAATATACAAGAAACCTAAATATACTGATGGCTGAATATACAAGAAACATGACTTTACTGATCACTGAGATCTGAATATACTTATGGCTAAATATACCAGAAACCGAAATATAATGATGGTTGAATATACAAGAAATCTGAGTATAATATTAGCAGAATATACAAGAAACCTGAGTATAATATTCGCTGAATATACAAGAAACCTGAATATTGAAATTACAGCACTCGTTTGGTAAATCTGATATCTTGGAACCATCATATAATATCCTCAGTATAACAGAAACTGAGCATATAGGTACTAATCACTGGTTGCTGAAATACAACAAAAACCGAGTATACTACAAGCTAAATATACCAGAAACCTAAATATGCTCATGGCTGAATATACAAGAAACCTAAATATACTGATGGCTGAATATACCAGAAACATGAGTTTACTAATCTCTGAGACTTGAATATACTTATGGCTAAATATACAAGAAACCTAAATATACTCTTGGCTGAATATACAAGAAATCTAAATATACTGATGGCTGAATATGCCAGAAACCTAAATATACTGATGGCTGAATATACCAGAAACATGAGTTTACTGATCTCTGAGACTTGAATATACTTATGGCTAAATATACAAGAAACCTAAATATACTATTGGCAGAATATACAAGAAACCTTAATATACTGATGGCTGAATATATCAGAAACCTAAATATACTGATGGCTGAATATACCAGAAACATTAGTTTACTGATCTCTGAGACCTGAATATACTTATGGCTAAATATACAAGAAACCTAAATATACCGATGACTGAATATACAAGAAACCTAAATATAATGATGGCTGAATATACAAGAAACTTAAATATACTCATGGCTGAATATACAAGAAACCTAAATATAATGATGGCTGAATATATCAGAAACACGATTAACTGATCTCTGAGACCTAAATATACTTATGGCTAAATATACAAGAAACATAAATAAACTGATGGCTGAATAAACAAGAAACATGAATTTACTGATCTCTGAGATCTGAATATACTTATGGCTGAATATCGAAAAACCTAAATATATTGATGGCTGAATATACAAGAAACCTAAATATACTGATGGCTGAATATACCAGAAACATGAGTTTACTGATCTCTGAGACCTGAATATACTTATGGCTAAATATACAAGAAACCTAAGTATACTCATGGCTGAATAAAATTACAGCACTCGTTAGGTAAATCTGATATCCTGGAACCATCATATAATATCTTCAGTATAACAGAAACTGAGCATATAGGTACTAATCACTGGTTGCTGAATATACAACAAAAACCGAGTATACTACAAGCTAAATATACCAGGAACCTAAATATGCTCATGGCTGAATATACAAGAAACCTTAATATACTCATGGATGAATATACATGAAACCTTAATATACTGTTGGCTGAATATACCAGAAACATGAGTTTACTGATCTCTGAGACCTGAATATACTTATGGCTAAATATACAAGAAACCTAAGTATACTCATGGCTGAATAAAATTACAGCACTCGTTAGGTAAATCTGATATCCTGGAACCATCATATAATATCTTCAGTATAACAGAAACTGAGCATATAGGTACTAATCACTGGTTGCTGAATATACAACAAAAACCGAGTATACTACAAGCTAAATATACCAGGAACCTAAATATGCTCATGGCTGAATATACAAGAAACCTTAATATACTCATGGATGAATATACATGAAACCTTAATATACTGTTGGCTGAATATACCAGAAACATGAGTTTACTGATTTCTGAGACCTGAATATACTTATGGCTAAATATACAAGAAACCTAAATATACTGATGGCTGAATATACAAGAAACCTAAATATATTGATGGCTAAATATACAAGAAACCTAAATATACTCATGGCTGAATATA
>JAVFBZ010163509.1:3932-17401 GCA_032466195.1 Katharina tunicata
CCTTCCGGTTCTACCCCGTGGTGATATTTATATTTTAATTTATTATACATGTAAAACTTGGATCCAATAACAACCTTTTGGCTCTACCCCGTGATGATAAAACGATACCAATTTGGTTTATTTGGAATGTCATATTGAATTGAGAATTGTCTGTTAATGATTTATCCAATAAAACCTCTCCGTTTATACTATGGCGTTACGATATAATAGCATATTCGATTATATTGAATGTCATATTAGATTAAAAATCAGTTGTAAATGTATGATCCAATCAAACACTCCGGGCGGTACAAAATAATATCACATTCGAATATTGGGATAGATCAGGGGAAAACCTCTTTGAAACCGCCCAACTATTACTGCAATCAACGGAAACTTACCTCTGAATCATTTATGGTCAACAGGCTGCAACCTGTATATAATTCAGCTGAAAACTAATTCTTAGTATTTGTTTATTTACAATTTCAGAGGATCTGCACTTGCCCAAGTTTTGTCTTTATTCGTCATGTTAGTTACAGCCATTGGTTACATCTTTGTTACTGGTATTTATAAAGATTCTTGGGGAGGTAAACCAATTAAACAAATAACTTTTGTCATCCTGTAATGCTATTGAATTGTTTTTCTTAGATTTGACATTGTGTTGTAGTGCCACATGGACTTATGTACGCCATTCTGAGTGTTGTACGCCATTCTGTGTGTATTTGCTCAACACTTTGAATTCAATCGATCGTTTCGGTACAGTTTCTCAGTAACGCTAAAGTGTGTCCCAGACAAAAACAGAAACGTTTCTCCCAGATAAAGACAGAAACGTTTCTCCAATATTAAGACAGAAACGTTTATCACAAATATAAACATAGGAGGAATGCCTCTGTCTTTATATTCCAGAAACGTTCCTCTCTTTATATTGGAGGAACGTTTCTGTCTTTATATTGGAGAAACGTTTCTGCCTTTGTACGGGACAGACCTTCCCGTTACTGAGAAAGGCTACAAAAAGATCGATTTAAGCGCAGAGAAATAAGACACAGGCGGAAAACACAAAATGTTTCTTTTTAAATATACAGCACGGAGAATTTCCTTCTGTAATTGAGAAAATAGACAACTTCATAAAATGCTAAACAATTATTATCGCTTTAAAACACTCTCAAGTATCATGAGGTATACTCAGCAGAACATCCTTTTGAGGATGACGTAGATCACTCATAACGTTAAACCCTGTGTTAACATGGGTATCATAAAAGGCAAAGAATGGTGTATTATTCCTTTAATTGGTGTTTAATGTCGTGCTATGAAATATTTCACTTATATGACGACATTATGCGTTGGTGGTGAATGGTGGAAAACCGGGAAAAAACATAATAAAAAACACTCGGCTGATTCGAACCTGTTCCATGTAAAATGAAAGGAGCTAGGCCTAGTGCCAAATGAAACAAAATGAGCAACAGCATCGCCCCCTCCATCCAACAATGAAAAAATAAAAGACGCTTTGCTCAAATTCCAAATAGCTAAACCATGTACGTAGCATTTACGTTGGCAGCGTGAAGAAATAGATAGTACCGAATATGGCTTAAATACCCGGAGAAACCTTTATGTTAATGTTTCTATGTTTTGAAGGTTGGTCAATTCAAGCCCTTGAACGATGGGGGGAATTTACAAAACTGGCTGTGGCAGGTTTAGTCATGACAGTGACCGAATGGTGGTGTTTTGAAATTGGAATATTTTTGAATGGTAAGTGTTAAATAGGAAATTGCCTAAATCAAGTATAGTATTGAAGTATAGTTTCGACTCGGAAGAAGACAATGGTTCATTTTGACTTAACGCTTCTGTTTATTCAGTTTTGTTGAATAAACCGAAACGCTGATTCAACATGAATTCATCTTTCTTTGGAGATGTTACGATACTTTACTCTGTTGAACTCCTCGGTGGTATGTGTTTGTAACGATGAAATAATAAGTGAATTGTCGAAATTAAGTTTTTGAAAAACCTTTTAATGTTTTCTTATAAATAAATCTGTAGACATTTGTCATATTGTGAAATAATTTATTAGTATTTCTGTGTAACTGTTTATGGAAAGAAAAACAAAGCAAGCAAACCTTGCTGTTTCTCATGAAGATTTATTATAGGCTGTTTAAGAGCGGGTAAATGTATATTGAGCATTAATTTGGCAGATCACTGGCAGAGGTCTCATGTGCCCCGGTTGCTCTTAAACCTAAAGTGCACCATGAGGTGGATTTGACGAGGCTTCTTGTTTCTGGCTCGTTGTTTGCTCTAATTGTTGTAAGCAGTGGAGCCAAGAGATTTTCTTCACCTGTTGATAAGACACAGCCAATCATAAACGAGCAAACGAACACTGTAATTTTCACACAGTATTATTCATATGCTATATGATTCATTCCTGTCTGTCCCGTAGCAAGTTCGAAAATGCCCTGTTTGAAGTTGGTCAAGATGATTGGAATATTCCTGGTACACAAATAGATGAATGATTATGCTATTGGAGGTCATATGCCAAGATCAGTGGTCATTTTACACAAAAGGTTCAACCAGATCTGCACGTTATGACAGCTTCCAGCTTAATTTTGTTGAAATTATTGGCAGCTTCAATCAGAGACAAAGTACAGGCCGTAGACTGCACGGTCTCTAGCGGACAAACAAACACAGCTTGAAGCTTTGACTCACGACGAGAACATATTTCCCTCGTTAATTTTAATTCTTTTTATTTCGGGATTTCGGACTTATTTATTTATTTTATTTATTAGTGACAGTTTTTTTAAATAGTTTTCATTAAGTTGGACACTCAAACATATAAGAATGAGACTGGTACGTAAGAACGTGACTATTTATGTTGTTAACAAACCTCGTACTATCCGTTACTTTGAGAGCAGCAAGCTGTTTTTTTTTGTCCGTTAGAGACCGTGCGGTCTACGACCTGTACTTTGTTTCTGATCGAAGTTGCTAATAATTATATAAAAGTGATCCGGAAGCTGTCAATAACGTGCGGACCGGGCGACCTTTCAGCGTTGATGTTGATTGCATACTTACCGCCCTCGAATGTGTTATGCGTCCGCGGTATGTTTCAATGTGAAGGGTCCACGGGAAAAACCCGCTATGTCAATAATATGATTTTTTTAAGATAATAGCAGCAACAATAACAATTTTCAAAAAAATATATTTGATTTTTTACAGGTATATGCTGGATGTTTATGATGCCTGAATAATTTTGCTCAAAACACTTTCTGTTCTCTAAATAATCACTTCCATTCTTTCTTTTGTCTTTATCTCAGCTTAGTATATCTATGACATAGTGGGTTTTTCCCGTGGACTCTTCATGTATATCGTGATTTTGTGACTTCTTCGTCTTTTTTTCAAGGTTTACTCGGTAAAGTAGAACTCGGCGCTGCGACTGTCCTTTTTCAGATTGGCCAACTAGATTATATGGTAGGTCAAGCTGTCTTTACTTGATAATTTCACACTAAATTATCTACATGTTATTTGGTATAATTTTTTAGCGTACGATTCAGACTGTTGATAAATTTATGGATAACTCATGGATAACAACTTCGTCTACTTGTCACAATGTGACACAATAATAATTTGCTATTTTTCAGGTAATTGTCCATTCGACTCAAATTATTTAAAATTTTAATATTACAATAGTTATTATTATTTGTTATTGGCTATTTAGCACATCGAGCCAATTGGTAGTGCAGAAGAATAGGACAAAGCAAAACTAAATAGTAAAAGGAAAAATCAATGTCGATGAAGGTTGCCTCCATGGTTTTATAATCTATTTTGTAAAAATTTCCGTTGTGGGCTTTCGTGTTCTATACGTCGTCCGGCAGTTTTCGATAATAGTCAATTTAAAAGTTTAAAATGTCATTGTCTAAGATACAAATACATTTTCCCCGTAATTAAACGTAATCTTATTTTCTAACAGTGTGGTTTAATTTGTGCTTATTAGGTACCGTATGGGTTCTCTGTTGCTAGCAGTATACGGGTTGGTCAAGGACTAGGGGCCGGTAATGCTAAAGCCAGTATTACAACAGCAAGGACTGCTCAAGTGTTCGGCAGTAAGTGGGGTTTCTCTTGTTTTTGTAATTTCTTTTGATCCACGACTGATACAAGTCTACATACAAGTCCAAACTGGGGCAGGTGATTGGTGATTGGTGTTTAACGTCGCACTCAAGAGTATTTCATCTATATGACGACTTTGCGTTGCCAGTGTATGGTGGAAACCGGCAAACCCCCCCCGCGAACTCCGCAGCCACCGGAAAACTTTTCCCTTATATACCTAAGGTATATAGGGGAATAGGAAAATAGAACATACAGGAACAACACACAGCGGATATAGCTGTCAGAGGAAAAGCACATTTTTCTAAACCACCAATATGTTATGCATCCAGTTTGTTTCATCGAATAACTCCACTGATTCATTTCGACGCCTCCGAAATACCCAAAATGTCCACCAGTTTATCCAATATATTCTCGGATTCCTCCAATAAGCCCATTCAGCCAATAGGACCAATTGTTTCAAATACATATAGCACAGAGTTTAGCGTCACTGTGTAAAAAAATATCTTCCTTTTCTTGCATTCTTTAAAGTTTAGCAATTGGACCTTCAGGGAAAAAATGTGTGTGTGCCCTGGTTGAAAAACACTGCCAAGCTTATACACTTGGTTCTGCTGCACCTTACTGCCCAGTGCACTAGCTGGCTGCTCGTCCTCTTTTAGTTGAAGCATTATTAATTCAAGTCATTGTTTCAGTTTTAGGTTTTCTGTTTGTTGCCACCCTGTTGATGTCTCTGCAGAGGGTGTTGCCACTTCTTTTCAGCACTGACCAGTAGGTACTTTTCTTGACCAAGGGCCATTGACAGCGGGAAGGGTTGAAAACAATGTCTTGTAGTTTCAGCCCCTTTTTATAGTCGAAGAGATTGTGGATTCGTTTTAACGACGTTTCTGTTCGGGTTTCCATCATACATCGGCTATGAAATGTGGTCATATCAGTGAATCATCCTTGACTAAAACGTTAAACACCAATCAAATAATAAAGAAAAATAGTGTAATTACAAGTATAGTTTTGTCAACGTTTCACTGCTAATATAATTACAGCTTAGTTGATTCACTCCTATATGGTTATATGAACGTTTCACTATCTACATAATGTCAGTTAACTTGACTCGATCTGATAACAAATATAGTTGATACAGTTTCAATGATTAACTTATATTTTTTTCAAATATGAATACACAACTTTACTTGTATTTTCCATAGTGGCACAACATAACTCCAGCAGTTATTTTCATGCAGATCCACTCAAAACTCACTTAGAATCTAGATCTCGTGATCACCCAAACGCTCTTTCGGTTTTGCATCTTAACGCCTCCATAAAAAAATTCCTGGAAGTGCAGTTTGTGCTTGAAACATTTTCTCTATACTTCAACCCTTCTCTATTAATTATAGTCATATCTGAAGCCTTGATTGACTCATCTTCGCAGAGTCTTATTCCCTATCCCAGGGTATGTTCCATTCACACCCTATCGATAGAAACAGCGTGGTGTTGGCCTGGTTCATTATATGAGTTGGTTCTCTAGGGGAGTGTACACTTCGTGAAGATCTTTCTGAAATTGCCCAACATGGATGCTTCGAGTCCCTTTCCCAGAATTTTCTAGAAGGTAGTGTAGGGGAGGACAGGTACATAATTGGCCTCATTTACCGACCACTATGCTTGCTACGATTTATTTAATAACAATTTTCGAATGCGCTACAAATAATAATCAACGATAATAAGAAATGTGTTCTGTTAGGTGACTTTAATATAGATCTAATAAAACAACCAACTCATACTGCAAAAAAAAAAAAAACGAATTATATTTTTCCTAAAGTCACTAAACCAACGCGTGTAGCTTCTTATTGTGTGTATCTGATAGACAGCATTTTCTTAAATTTCCACGAAGACGATGTATCTTCTGACATTATATAAACAGACAAAAGTGACCATTTCCCGTTATTTTACGTTACTAAATCCTCTGTACATCCACAAATTAAGAACTTTGAGAATATTCAAAGGATATTTACTGAGAAAGGAAACAACAATTCATCCATCAAATCCGGAGCCATAACTGAATAATGCATTTGCAATGTTCAATTCTGAATTATCAGCTATGTATGATAACTGTTTTTCAATAAGACACAGAATCCTTAAAGATAGGCAAATAATAACTAAAAAGCCCTGGGTTACCCCTGCGATACTAAATTCAGTACACGAACAATTTTATTGTTTCGCAAACATTTGGCAAGCAGAGGCACTTCCTTAACTTTGGAATACAAATAATACTGTAATAAACTAACCCATGCCCTTCGCGTAGCGAAACAAACATATTATTATCAAGCTTGTGTCAACCATGCAGTATTGCTCTTTCCATATGCCATCTCGTAAATCTGTCTGTGCCTCTAGCATCCCCGACCTCCTAAAATAGCATAAGTGGCGTCTGTCTATAAAGAAGGCCTAACATCTTGTATTTCATTTGATCGTCCTACATCCGTCTTGCCTTCTTTGACCACAATCGACTCTTTTCTCGGATTTGTGCGATCACCAAATCGGGTCGCTTTGACCACAGGAGACCACTTTATATCAAATATAATTCATTACCGCTGGAACAACCGAATAATTACCAACTCTTGCTATTTGTGCAAAAATGTGTGCGACATTCTTTCATGTTGCCTTTGGCTCTCAAGTCTTTGTTCCATCGAACTGATTCAATTCACTCATACATCCGCTGTCAATTTATACACGCCAATATATGGATGTGATATGCATCGTTTATCAATATATGTAAAAGGTCCCAAAGTCTGGAATGATCTCTCTCGAACGAAACTCTCACAGTCAATTTCGTTATTCAAGTCTACAATAAAAAAAAAACATATTTGTTGGATGGGTTGCGGATATAATCGTCCCAGGTTACACAGCGTCATTCTTATCTTTAAATTTATAGAAACAAGAACGTTAAAAATGTTGAATATCTTATGATCAACTTAAAATAGGTTGTTAGTATTATTTCACTTTAAGCCATTAATTAATTCTATTTTCTATCAGGGATAAATCAACTCCTTGGGGGTTTATTCCCGCCAATTTACATAATATATATATTTATATTGAAAATGTACACTTAATATATTATTTAGTTATTTAAATCACGGTTCTGTCTCCTTTGGTTACCTTCCTCCATTTTGGAAGGGATGTACGAGTCATCTCGGCACCGGCAAATTGTTAAAGCAGTATTGTTTGATAGTGCAGTCAAGGCTGACGGTGAGTAGTTTGTAGACTTCCAAGCGGAAGGGAGGTTGTTATCCCAGGAGACAGTTCCGTGAAATAATTATTGACTGATTCTTAAAGCTTATTTAATAAATTTTCATATTTTATGTTATGTTAATTTTATGTCTATGCTAATCATTAGTGAAATAAATTTATTGAATTAAATTGAATTGACTACTTTGATAAGTCTTACCTGGAATAAGATAAATTAGAACAAGGCAGCCACGCTGGTATCATTGATACAGTTGGCATAATTGTTCTGTTATTTGTATTATTTTATAGTTATCGAAATTAATCTATGGGACTAAAAACATTATGTGTTAGCTAAAACGTTTATATCTTTTGGCAATCAGTTCAATGCACGAAAAGGGTTTTCGAATCTGGACTGAAAGCCTGTTAAGGTTGTTGACAAAAAGTCTAGTTCCGTTTTAGTCTTAAATAAGAGTTTGTTTATTACAGACGAGTGATCGACCTTGTGGCCAGCATAGTACCAATTTTAGTATGGTTGTCCTTTCTAGATTGCATTGGGGTAAGTAATTGCACACAAAATATACTTTAACCGTAACCTATAATTCATTAAGTTATACATTCTTCGTAAATGAGATAAAGAAAGTTTCAGGTAAAGGCTGTGAATCTTTCTCTACGGCAAAAACTGACACAGAAACACTGGAATAGTGTTTTTTTTTTATCTAGATACACCCACTAATATGTTCTTTGCGTTATTCTGATAATCTGATATTTATGCGGTCATCCTTAAAGTTTGACATTGGAACTTTGAGAAGCCTATCACATCACTTTTTTGTTTAACACCTCGTGTGTGTTATATATTATTGTTGCAGTCGATATCGATGGGAACATTGAGGGGTTGTGGTAGCCAGTGGCTCGGAGCTGCTATAAACTTTCTTGGCTATATTTTAATAGGGGTTCCTTTAGGTGCTGTCTTTCTATTCGTAGTACATACAGGAACATCAGGTAGGTGTACATTGATTTTGGTGAAATACCGAATTACATCTTGTTGATAGTGATCGTTGGGTGGACTATAACATATACGTTTTCTGGGTTTAAACAATTTTATTTTCATGTAGTTATACCGTGGTTTATAATTGACACGAATTACTTTTTCATTTACATTTATTTTTGTTTAATTTCTACTTTAAGTAGATATATTTTAACATCGGTAGATATCCATTGGACTATAGTTAAAATGTTTTTTTTACCTCAGTGGAAATCATTCTTTTAAAGTTAATATATTTCTACTTCAGTGAATAAAGTTTCAACTCGAATTAAAATATTTTCACCTCAGTACATGTAGTTTCAACTGTAGTTAAAATATGTCTACCTTGGTAGATATTATTTCTGCTCAAGTTAAAAATTTTCACCTCACTAGATATAAATGGATTTACTTGATGACAAGTCTGTCGTTCAGGCATTTTCGTTCACCGTCTAAATATCCTGGGACATTAAATAAAAAGTTAGCGATATACTGAAGTCAATATAATATCTACTTATGCAGAAATAATTTTACTCAAGGAGAAATTATTTATACAGAGGTAGATATTATATCTACCTTAGTAGATATATTTTAACTCGAGTAGTAATTATTTCTACTGCCGTTGAATTTATATCACTTAAGGGTGTAATATTTTAACTTGATTGTAAATAGTATCTACGTTAGTAAAGTTATTTTAACTCTAGTAGAAATTATATCAATAGTGGAGAAAATATTTTAACTCCAGTTGAAACTATATCACCTAAGGGTGTAATATTTGAACTTGACTATAAATACTATCTACGTTAATAAAGTTATTTAAACTCTAGTAGAAATTATGTGTTGAAATTATATCTACTTAAGTTGAAATATTTTATCTCGAGTAGAAATATTTTAACTTGAGTAGAAACTATATCCACTGAGGTGAAAATATTTCTATTAATGTAGTAATTTCTGCTTCTAATTAAGTAGAAATTTAAATAAAAAAATTGTAGTAAATCAAAGCAATACATCGTGTCTCTAATAAGCAACCGTATTGTAAAGATTCTAGTTAAGAAAAATTTGGCAGGATCAATTCATGCTAGAATCGAAACTACAATTCTAGTGGAGTTTAAAACGTAAATTGTATAGCTTCTTCATTATTCCGTTATACCATTCCTTAACAGAGAAGCATTCTACTGTTTTATTAAACGTTGCTGGAATTGAATATAATGTAGAATTTGTTCTTTATGTAAAAAAAACCAGTAAGGAGATGAGAGTCATTAAATAGGAACCGATATATTTTCAGGAAATTGTTCAGATTTAGAATTAGGCGAGAATCGAAAATATTCATTTTGTGTCCTTTTTAGCGTAAAATAGACAGTTTTGTCTCTTCATTTTGTGATGGACCTTCATGATGTCTAGTGTAAAAGACATCAACAAGTGTAAGGCTTGAAACACGATTTGTGTAAAAATGGCATTATTAAGTCAAATGATATGAAAACAAATTTAACTTTAAGCTAAATATGACATGTTTCCAGGGATATGGTGGGCACTTGTAGCAGGTATGTCCTTAGCAGACATGATTTACTTCTATATCGTAATGTTTAGAATCAACTGGGACGAAGAAGTATTAAAGGTAATGTATTATCTAGCACAACTAGGATATGCATTCAGAGTATTTTTTAGATAAATACTGTACATTAAATTTTATCAAGGTACCACCTGGATGCAATTACCTATTCATCATAAGGGTCTAACAAAATTATGACAAATTTCCAAACACTTACAAAACCGCTTTTGGAATCTGCAGAATCTGATCAATATACTGAGACAAATACGTTTCTGTCACTTCAAAGGAAGGCAGTCAGCAGAGAGTTTTATCCAGTCCTGATACATATACAGATGGCACACTGCTCTTCACAACATAGAACTGAAAATGTTGAACAAATGGACTACGGCCCAAAAAGTATAGGTCATGTGTTAATCCACAGCCTCTCGGCAGGGCTAAGGCATTTGGCCTAGAAATTAACTCAGCAGCTTCCTTGCAACATATCAAACAAATCAAGTTATTTTAAACAAATGTTTTAAACAATTGCGACCTTTCGATTTTGTTTTTGTGGCTTGCGTTTAGTTTTTCACTTTATATGGCTAATCAGTGCCCATTTGTAGTATTGTCAAAAAGACGACGAGAGAGATTGGAGGCGAGCCATTTCTCAGAGGCAATATCAGTGGTTAACCTGACATGCCCCCATAATAGCCCAGTTTCTGTCTCCACCTGAACATCCGTAGAAATCCTTCCTTGTTTTCAATGCTTTATCTATATAATAACAGTGTACACGTCACAAGGAGTGGACATCCGCAAACTTATCTGTGCCCATTGTCAGAATACTTTCTTTAAACTGATTTATCAGAATATTACTATAAACGTTTATATACCATGATACAGTTGAAGTAAGAAAAACATGATAGTTGATGAAAAGTAATTGGTTTATTTTTTGCAGACTCAAAAGCGCCTGTCTGAAAAGTCTGCCGTGAAGGTTGACGACGACCGATCTTCATTGATCACAACAGAAACAAGTAGGTTAATTATAACGGTAAAGGGGAAGAAAAAAAAACATAAAAAAAAGTTATGTTCAAATTATAGACCATACCAAGGTGTAAAAACCAACTGCCATTACATTTGTTTTAAATATAATTCTCCGTTTTCCACTGAAATACACTTGAATTGAAACACCAAGGTAAAATGTATGGTGGCCTTTCTATGCTATGTCCCATTTTATTTATTTATTTTTTTGTAGATAATAATAACCAACAAGTAATCAAAATTTAACCGCAGCGAAAGTGAAACCGTAGAAATATACAAAATAAAGCTAAATACATTACACAACACCATAATAAACAGTTACTTGGGTTAAATGATCTACATTTTTTGTTGATTTTAACCTTCGATGTGACCGTCTGGTGAACATCTATGGCAATGTGTCCGTCTGGTATGAGACGACATTTAAGCTTTTTAACATTTGAGACTGTAAGCCCCAGATCAGTAGTATTTCTCCAACAGGCCAAAACACTCTACTTGTTTTGGGTGTGCTGTTTTCTTTGTTAATGGTTTAACACCCCCGTCTTCGTATAATTGAAATATTCTTTAAGACGGCGTTACACACCCAGAATCAATAAAATTATCTTTTATCGACAGCATTTCACTTATAAAGCTACTCTTTTCTACTACTGCTGCTGAGTTTTGTCTACCTGTATTGTTGGTCAATCCGTTTATTCCAGATATTGCTGTCGGTTTTCGTCCGAGCCGAAGCCAGATTTCCTCAATCATCTTTCAATTAAGTGAAATAACTGTTTACGTGGCGTTAACCACACAGGAAACAGAAACATCTGTGTAAACGTTTGTCTCCTCGCCCATTAATACTCGGCCCGTCAAAATATAAGTGCAATAACCTATAATGCAGCGATATGCATCAATCAACCAAAGAAGTTTTTCTGGTTTGCATTTTGAAATTTAAAAATTTATGTTTTTTCCACAGGCAACGGGTACGGTTCTGGTAATGGCGCAGATATCAATCACACAAGCATGGATGAGAAATCAGTGAGCAGGAAACGTACGCGACTTATAGCAAAGAGACTCGTAACTTGTTTTATTGTTTTCGGACTTCTGGCAGCTGGAGTGTGCGTTCGTTTGTTTGTACCTCTTCCTTCTGACCCTCTTATTCCATATCCAAATAGTACCTTGCCCTTTATAAACATAACCATGCAATATGAATTATAAACTCTAAATATGCGTGACTTATGTTAATTCAATATTATTGTTAAATGATTACCGTAATGAACAGTATCTTTACTCAATAGACACTAAGAAATCTTAAGTTTACCCTCGACATTATTGGCAACGCCTATAATATAGGACAAGCGCAGGACTCTTCACTGGAATATCACTTACATGCTTCAAGATGCCATTTAGCTTTGAAAACACCAGTGAACAGGGGAGCTACCGCCAACCAATCGTAACCCATCCTCGTCCGTCAAGTAATTACAGACTGGCAGACATGGAAACTTCAAGAATCATGGGGCTGCATTTTGCCACAGAGTGAGAGGACAGCCCTAGGGTTAACCAGCAAAAAAGCTCTTTTCATTTATTCTGGAAGACGCCAGTGAAGGTTATTTCCCTTTATTCCCTACAATTTCAGTGTAATCAAAGATGGTACGTGGAATTGGTTACATATAATATATACACAGTGATACCATTTTGGCTTCGAAAATGGCGAAAACAGACACAACTTATAAATATACGACATTCCCTACTTGCATTGATATATTCAACAAGGTATGAGAAGGAACAATGACAGATTAAGACAAAGTAAAATTACGGATAATCTTTACTGCAAGAAATACCGGTCGATAGATAGAAAAAATTGGATAAAATTTAATTCGATATGAAATTGTATTGGTAGGAAGTCTGTTGAAAACAATTTAAATAAACGATTTGCAAAACTCCCGATTTAAATAATCCCACATTCGCAAAAAGGCTTTCGTCTGTTTCATTGTGTCAAGAAAGATACCTTATATCAGACCTTAAATCTAAACTCCAAAGAAAAAATATATTGGTGGCGACTTTGATTTACTATTTTATATACCAGTATGTTCAAACAGTAAAACTATAGAGTTGCTTTACAGAGATAAGGTATCGAAGAATCGCACAGTTATAACCAAGCCAGAGTGAACTTTGAGATTGGGAATAGACCCCAAACTTTGAATTACCTTCCTTTTTCCTACTCAAATACAAAGCGTAACATCTGTGGCGAGTTTTCATCCATCGGAGAATTTAACAATTACAAGTATCAATCTCGGCGCAATGCAGAAATTTTGACAATGAAAATAATGGGTAGAAAACAAGGGGAGGACATGGTTTACAGATCATTAATTATGCGTTTGAGTAAAACACACATACACACACAAAAAGATTGTATATATATTTGATTATATATTTTTGAATATATACATAGTGTATGTATCATATATTGTATTCCTTACATATGTATAAATATACACTAGTGTCCAAAAGAAACGATACCAACTTGTTTTCAAAATATTTTGTTACGAATTGATTCTTGTAATATGAAAACATGCCAATTCGTATTGCACATCCCAAACACAGCGTATCAACCAAAAATACCGGGAACACGTG
>JAVFBZ010163520.1:0-17401 GCA_032466195.1 Katharina tunicata
CAGTGATTGCAGCTCACGGTGGCCACACAAGGTACTGACTTCAGCGCCCTCGTGCGGCGCTTTTCGGTGACGAATAATCCTCCGCTACAGTACAGTCGGTCCATAGCGAGAACATTACCAAATACTTGTACCAACTTTAACTGTGCTACCCCCACAAATTACTGAATTATCCCGCTTTGTGTTAAAGAGATAATTCTATTAATATTTCGCCTATGCGTTTCTTTTTTGACAGAGTATATTATGAAGGTACAGCTTTTTAACAAGCACGCGACGAAGTAAAAAAAAAATTTGATCGGAATGGTGAGGCACCAAATTTGTTATTGATTATAACTCATTATAGAATATTAATATGGACTAGTTTGTGCTTAATAAGATATGAAACACTAAGTCAATATAATCGAGTGTTACATCCTTCGAGACATCTGTTTGTTTCTCTCTAAATTCCTTTGTTATACAATGCACCTATAAAATTACTTTTGGGAGGTAATATTTTATTCCGTTTCTGTACAAACGGACACACATATGGTACAAAATGTGGGAAATAGCTTTGGTAGAAATTAGGATTTGAAGCGCATCCGCGTCGAGGCACCAATGAAGCACCAATTTCGTTATTCATTATACCTCATTTTAGAATATTGATCAACAACAAAGATAATGTTTTCCAGCATCTGAAGTATTTGCCTTTCATCTAACGAATGTCGGCAGAGAAACCCAATATCGGATTACGTCTGTTAATCTGTAGAGTGTATGATCAATCACACACTACATTCTTCTATAACTCCATCCGGGAGCAAGGGACGATATTTGAAAGACAACTTCATCAAGACGACTTCGGAACACTACAAAGTTTGTAAAGTTATTCCGACTTGAATCTATAACTTTGAGCTATTTTTGTTACTTGTGCGCGTGGAGCAATAACGGTTAATAAGTTCTCTAGTATACCAGCTCAACACACTGTGAACATAGCTACTCTCTTGGAGATCGAACTGATGACCTGCAGTGTCAAGCATTACTCGTCAGCAATGAATGACAACCACCCAAAAATTCGAATTTCCACCTGTAGGCTTAACATGAAAGATAATGACAACTCCAAAGAATGTTGTAGTTTAAATAACAGAAATATACAGTCAACATGAATTGTTCAGCATTCTGACATTTCATTAACATTACAGTGAATTCTCGTGTTTTGAGCCGACCAGACGTTGGGTCTCTACGTCCAAAACACTTGAGCTGATATAGGCCCCCAGAACCGCGCAGTATAGACCAGTGAGAACATGTATTAGTCAGGGAATCCCAACCATTTAATCACATTTTAAATATGATTTAGATGTAATGCCTGTAAATTCAATCGAGCACAATTAAATAAGAATCGAAATAATTTTTATAGAAAGTTAACGAGTGTTAATCCGTTATTGGTATTTAATGCAGAACTCAAGGTGATATCAATCAAAGACTGCAATGGGACGACCACTCAGAAGTCATCGAATGTATTTCGCACATCATCTCCGACGTGATACGATCATCGCCCTTTTGGCCGGAAATTTTTCACAGCATGTGGGCAAAACTGCCAATGTAGATAGATTCCAGAGTTTCCATTTGTTTTACATTCAGAACATAATTTACTCATAATCTAAACATTGTGTATCTAAAGCCATACAAAATTCGCTCGTTAACCCCATCTTTGATTATGTGTTATGTGTACGGCGATAAATATGCTTCCGGGGAACAAAATGTTTTATTTTGAGACATATTCAAACACCTACCACGGCCGAGCTTAGTAATGACAGAAAAATAACGATAAATTAAGCGAGGTTTGGCCGATTGATGGAAGGTGTTTGTTGCAACTTTCTTCCAAGTGGTCTTTCGAGAATACCACAGGGTCCGCCTTTTCAAAACACAAAAGCTTCGTTAAATAAGACTCAAGGAAACATAGACATTATTGAGAAGATTTTTGCGAATAAGTTGATTAACCTTCGCGGAATGTTATGGGATACTCTATACCCAATTTGCATTATAATTCGTCTCGGGCATGGCCTGTCTGGAAGATTAAATATATGGCTCCAATCTTTAAAACATAAACGTATTGCAGACGGGACATATTTGTTTTGTCCCTCTCTAGTCACAGCTCCTGATCTCTTCCAGAAATGTAATGGTAACAATTTTGAAGCTTTTTTGGAGCCCACTTAAATACATTTTTTCTCAAAATACGTTTTTTTCTCCTGAAGCCATTTAAACAAAATGTCGTAGGATGAAAATTTAAAATATCCGCATGTACAGTGTGTCTTGGCGTATTGTTGTCACGTGATGAAAATAAAGTTTCTATGAGTTTATACGTGAATAGCTAATTCAAATTTAGACATAAAGTCTATACTTTTCACACTTTTATTGATAACATATTTTAACATGAAAACTTCTACGATAAGTGACCAAAGTTTAATTATGTTTTTATGTCTGTAAAATCCCGTCGTTACAAAACGCAGCACTTTAATGTAATGACGTTTTTCAGTTTCATGCCGTTGTCTTATTTCACTGTCTGTCATTATTCCACTATGTAATTTACTGTGTCCCAATGTCGTGTCTGTGTTTTCGTTTCCCCTGTTATATTGTTCTTTAGTGGCCTTTCAATTGACATTATTAAGTACTTATAATGTCCTTCTGATTAAAGCACAATTACTCGCTTAAGCAAGATAAAGTCACATGCGGATTTGAGATGAACCTTTCCACATGTCATGATGTTATTTAATTCAAGGTTTAAAGATAATACTTCTTCGAGGAACTTGCTCGTCTAAATCAAACGTTTACAATTTAGATTTTTTTCCGTCCTAGGACAGCAACAATACAATTAGTATTAATAATAATGAGGAAATATAATTAGAAGAAAAGCTGGAACTGTAATATAAGATAAATTAATTTTAAATCATAATTCACTGCCAACAAACAATGGTGAGCTGGGACAGTGACTTCAAAGGTGGCTTCCGTCAGCCATTTGGCTCGCTCTCAACTCAGTATTATAACCTTATCACAATCAATCAAATGAGAAGCTTATATGCTGAAATACATTCGTTGAGACGTTAGCAGTATTTTCATTTGTTGGAATAACACTCTCTGGATCATCGATTTCTGCAAGGGTCTCAGCCTGCAAAATGTTCTAAACTAGAATCTCCTCAATATTAGACATTGTTAACAAAAACAAAAACGAAAATAAAGCTTGTATGCTCTTTCTTCACAACACTGTCATTTCGTACGTCATATAGAATTTTGTTTTTCATTTTTGACACATTCTCAATGTGCTTTCTGTGGATATCTTCACACCGACTCCCAAAGGCATGACACAAAATCAATGGCGTGTCCTGTTGAGAACGACGTGTTCATAGTACGGAAGCCGATAAGGATCATCTCCTCTGTGATTCAATGGTGTCTTGATGTGGAGACATAGTTAACCTTAAGCTCCCTATAGAAATGTTATCTAACCTGAATAAAAAACCCAAGACTACACACGGGCTCATAGCCTTTAACGTACAGTCAATAGCAGTTTCTTTGAAATTCTTAATAGGCCGGCAAATCTCTCCATCAAGATAATTGTATTATTTTATCAAGAGTTTAAAAACAAACTGCACCAATATCTAATGTAGATTTAATATCATATGTGTGTCACAAGGCCAACAGCAAATATGTATACAGCAATCTTTAAATTGGCAAATGTTTTCAATATTAAGCAACATATATAAGGGATGCATGTCGAAATACTTCAAAATAGACTACAAAAGTCTCTAGTTCATAACCAAAAGACATCAGTTAACCATTTGTATAAAACGGTCCATTGATTCACTTCGGTGACTTATCTTGTATGTAATGACTAGGCATTTTGAATATAGCTGTGAACGTCAACGCGAGGCTGCTGACGCTTGGCCTGGTTAATCGACCTATGAAGAAAGTTAAACTCTTTTACGTGACTTGATTCTCTTGTTGCATTGGTCATTTCAACCTAATATTATGCTAAATAGTTCTATTTTATTTCTTCATTTTCTTTGCTGTTACCTACTCTATGTCGATTTTTATTGGCGCGGAATGCACTTGATGTCCTATAGGATACGTTTATCAACATGCGATACAAGAGATGCCTGCAGCGGTAAATATACCGCTAATGGGCCTGTCAAAAATGGCCAGTCATTACGCAAAAGCCGATAATCGTGGGGGACGGAAGGTACCGGAGATATGCGATGTTGAACTAGAATGACCAGTTGACCTCACCGTTGAGGATCTATTGTGGTCTATGTCATCTGGTCCTCTGGCTTTGCTATACAATGTTCGTGGGTGGGACCGTTTCCGGTACTTGACCATAGTATTGGTGCTTTCACCTCCTACTTGCATCGCCAAACGAATGATCATCAATATAGGATGAAAACAAGACATGCCTTATTTATATGTGTTAGTAAAGTTACTTCCTGGGAAGCAGTCAAGTCATGCACATGTTTCGGACTAACACCCAGATTTGTGTGTAAAATATATGGCTTCCGAACAAAAGAACATGTTTGGTTTAAACCTTTTTGTAGCTGAAGATCTGGAAAGGATTAATTGACCATTTCAAGGAGAATCCGCACAAAGGAAGCCAGGAATTCATGACGAATTTTTTTTATCTTTCAATCCGATCGACTTATTTTGTCAAAACGTCCGTCAAACGGTTAAAAATAAACTCTGACAAAGGGTCCAAAACAACGAAACGACATCGAAAAGTTATTTTAAAATATAAAAATACAAATTGAGTTAATTTTCAGCCTTTTCACATGAGCGATGGTAGCAGTATATCAGTCAAATATGTTGACACAGAGTGGTGTTTTAATGCGATTCAATGATCTTTGTGAATTTTACACAAGATTATAGTGCATCTGTTGTACATTTACACATGGATCGTCAATTTACCGTTGCAGAATAGGATTCTGGAAACATCTGCCCAACAACCGAATTTTCTTATTGCAACACAAATGCAAATAGTTAGTGAAAATCCATCTTAGTCATGTGTTTGTTAGCTGAACATCTTATTTTCTATCTCAATTTCATAAATACGTTTGTTCCATCGGCGATTTTTGAAGATATCTAAGACTAAAAGAAAATCAGTCCGCTGTCCTCCTCCCAGACAATTGTTCTTCATTTTATTTTTTGTTGGAGATCTTTGTGTCTGCCAGAGTTCATAGTGACATTATCTTAAAGTCAAATAGGCACCCAAAATTTGAATTTTTCAACTACTTCCGTTTGCCTTGATTTTTACAAGATTTTATATTTGTTCAAAAAATTAAAACAGTCCAATTATTCATTGGGTACAAAGCCTGTAGGGACCAGGAGAAATCTAGCAGTTATTCGAATTTAACGGAAAGAGGACTGGCCATATTGCTCACAATGACTTTGATACAGCCGCGGTGAATGACCTTGTTTGTAACGAGCTAACATTTTGAACCTTGTAAGGGGTGTGGCTAACACGGTTGACTCTGGGTGACGTCGGTACATCAAAGTGTGTCTGAGAAAATTAACGGAATGCCTATTACTTTTACTTTTTGATGAAAACATATATAATTCATGTGATTCTGTGAAAACTCAAAATACAGAATTTTTGGGTGCGTACAATGGGACTATAAAATAGATCATCCGCTTAGTACTATTTATCTTAGAGCTTATGACAGCGATTTCGCATTGGACGGATTTTACTGGCTACGAATGATAAGATATGTCCTGTCAAACTTTCGTTTCAGAAGTGAATCTTATCTATTAACTCAATTTCAATACACTTCTAGTAATATCAGAGTATTTAGAAAGCAATGGAGTATCAATGCCGATGCCAAATATCAAATTCAACAACTGTTCTTGAAGTTTGATTTCTGAAGCTTCCTCACGTCACCAATGTTAATGATACATCTGTGTGAGATTCTAAATCTACAGAACCTTTTAATATACGGTACAGAACGACACAAAATCTTAACCCTGTCAACCCTCCGCCCACTCAACCAAGAACTTCGTCTTGACTCTATGTGGATGTATCTCGAAATCAGGCCGAAATGGCACGGTTAACATTATTGGACGAGATAGACTGGTTGGTGTTTTATTACGAACAGAGGTTCTTATTTTGTATCTCCTTTTCATTATAACGCTGACAATATCGGAGTATTTTCAGAAAATTGGAATCCAAAAGGACCGAATCAATATGGTCAGAAACAGTTGTTGTTGACGTTTACTTTTCTAATGTCCCATACGTTACCAGAACTCTTTGGTAATCTTAGTAACTCTATTACAAAACGACACAAAATCAATCCGTCCTTCATCGCCCCTGTGAAGTAGTTGGTGTTGATTTGATATTAGTGTTTATACTCCACACTTCGTTATGGCTGGATCGTGAGATAAATCGTCCAATCATAAGCAGACTATGGTCAAATCCGTGTGACACAGTCAATTCTTCTTGGATAAGCTCGGCTGCACGGCTTAGATGATAGGATTGACTGGCTGATTAACGGCATCGATCTTAGTCTATTTAAGTCCAACTTTAAATCTGGCAAACCTTCACTTCACCGTATTGCATCTTCGCTATCAAAGTGTTTTATTCTGTTTAAGTGCACAGTACCTCGGATTTAAACTCTTGCTAAGCGAGGTTGTCGTAACTCATTGTATACTTGTGAGTTCTTCTACAGTCGACAGTCTATGTCATTAAATACATCTCGCAACTTTCATGCTGTAATTGTGGTTTTGAGTGCCTCTGCAGCACTTCACACACTTATAGTCCTTCTATACACATTTAAAACAAATAATGCACCATCCGGGACTCCATTTTAGGTAAACTAGTATTGTCTTTTATCTCGAACCGTTAATACTCTGGTGACGTGGGTCTTTTTCCAACCCAGTTAAATGTCACAGGACCGAATCATTGTAATCAATATTTTATAAAAAATAAAAAAAACAGCCGTTAATTAAGTATGCCTTCTGGAAGTTTCCGCATGTCACCAACGTTTTTGATATATATTTGTATATAACACATTAATCTATCCTCTGTCCAAATACCACGCCAAGTTGTTGGTTTATAAGCATCAGTTCTGTTTCCTGTTACAGTGTTTGCATTCTAAAATATGCTCGTACCTTTCTCCACATTGAGAAGAATACCAGCACTAATGTAATGACAGGCCATCCTTGTTGTCGTATAAATGTTTCCTCAAAAAAGTGCGCTGGCGAATATATCGTCTAAATTTTACCACCAACTTATTTAAAATTAAAATGAGAAAAAAAGTTGTCATAGGTCCGAGTCCGTAAAAGACAAAAAAATATATAAAATCGTGAAGCAGTACCATCTAATCACATATAAACTAACTCGCTACAAACAGCAAAAAAAGACAACACTTTTCAGGTGAACAACAAGATGGCCAGTCGATACTTTAGAGTCAAAGACTCGATGGTAGGGAGAATGATTTGATTCTTTAGTTTAGAATGCAGTGTTTGAAGATGTGTCGCCTATATCTTTGCCAACTAGTTTTTCGGGGTTGTTACACTTATTCCACCTTTCACTGATAAACGTATCATATTTATTAGAAACATGATTTAAAAATATATACCTTTGACACGTTTCTTATGTTATTTAGTTGGATACCTTCGCGTCGACTCTCAAAAGAATGACATAAAATCAATCCAGGGCGATATAGAAAACAACATTGGATTCGTATGGAAGCCGATAAAGGTCATATCTTCTCAGCTTCAACAGTCTCTTGAAATTGAATCTTAATTAACCTTCGACACTCTACGGAAGCGTTACCTAACCCGACTGATAATATCAAGTAGTGAACGTCCTCAAGTAAAATGATCAGTCGAGAATATGGCCTCCAGTGTAGCACACCATATATTTATCAAAGGAAGCCAGATTACGCCGGCGAATCTTTCCCTCGGGTAAAAGGACTCATTTAAAGTTTTTTTGTCCAGTGAGGTAAAAAACAAATTACACAGATAGATAATATAATGTTTTAATTTGCTTTTGTGCGACACATTAAAATCATCAAATGTTTTTGACAATACTTTTAATGACACGTCTGTAATATTTAATTAAAATATATATTTACTCATATAAGGTTTGCTGAACACAACACCGAGCGAGTAGGGAAGAAATTCAGTCAGTTTCTTGCAAGCCTTTGTAGTGTCATAGTAGAATAATTTGAATCAGTTTAGCACTTTAGCTAAGGGAAATGTGTTTCGAGCTAACATTCATACTGCCATATTAAGGAATGGAGCAGCTAATACGGAAGTGACTTCACATTATTTGGTTGTGTTACTGTCACTGCTTGCTGTTGGAATACACCGCCGTTAAATAATTAAAATACCCTTGGGCATGGATTAAAATAGCAATATATTAATCACCAATTAATCAATCAATCAGTCTACAATACCGAACAAGAGAATAAAACACCAAGCAAAGCGACATTTATAAGTCAAGCCATTTCCTCCTAAGTCTCTGTAGGGCAAAAGAAACTAGATATGTGAGTAAGACGTAAGGCTTCTGAAACGAACAAACGTTTGGGATTAAGCGAGCTTGTCTGTTTTTAAGTTCAAGGACAGGAATGCGGTAAGTGGCACAGTGAATTAAGACGGATTATCAAAAAAGAAAGCTAGATTCATGACGCAAATACAACTCACCTTTAAATCCAATCCCTCTTTTTCTTAGCAAATGTGACGACAGATGGCTATATATAAACATTCGGAAAGGATTCCGAAACAACAAATCACACACAGGTATTGTTTGAAATCAAACCTCTTCTTGTGGCACAGAATCTTGAGGTGCGTGATCTGACTTTTCAGATGCGATTCGATGCGGGACATTTTTTAAAGATATAAGTTAAGAATAGTGATAATGGAACTAAATTACCCTGTGAATGACAACTGGTAATGCAGTTGTAACTAAATCTGACATTTTCCTATGTCAAAAACGATTCTAGAAATATCTTTAAACAACTAAGATAAGTCTTTTTAAAAAATAAATGCACACGAGCTACTTAAATAAAGTATGTGAGTGATTCAACTAAACGCCAATATAGACAATTAACGGGACAACTTCGTTCCCGTAAGGAGGTTTCATAGTCTGATGAAATTCATATAACGTCGTTTGAATACAATTCAGGGTTTCATTAATTTCATTGCTATGTATACTGCTTACTATAAAAATTCCAAGACGAACTTATGTCAAATCTCACATAACAGATTAACAGACAGTACTATCGGCCCTAGAGTGCATAGTGTTCCATAGGAAATATAATTTGAAGAAAAGGTGGAACTGTGATATAAGATAAATTAATTTTAAATCATAATTCACTGTCAACAAACAACGGTGAGCTGGGACATTGACTTTAAAGGTGGCTTCCGTTAGCCATTTGGCTCGCTCTCAACTCAGTGTTATAACCTTAAATAAGGCGTGAAACCACAGTCAATCAAAAAAAGAAGCTTATATGCTGAAAAATATTCGTTGAGAAAATGCCGTTAGCATTATTTTCGTTTGTTGGAATAACACTCTCTGGATCATCGGTTTCTGCCAGGGTCTCAACCTCCAAAATGTTCTTAACTAGAATCTCCTCAAAATCAGACATTGTTAACCAAAACAAAACGAAAATAAAGCTTGTATGCTCTTTCTTCACAACACTGTCATTTCGTACGTCATATAGAATTCTGTTTTTTTTTTATTATTGACACGTTCTCAATGTGCTTTCTGTAGATATCTTCACACCGACTCCCAAAGGCATGACACAAAATCAATGACGTGTCCTGTTGAAAACGATGAGTTCATAGTACGGAAGCCAATAAGAACCATCTCCTCTGTGATTCAATGGTGTCTTGACTTGGAGGCTTAATTAACCTTAGGCTCTCTGTAGAAATGTTATATAACATGAATAATAAACCCAAGACTTGGCACTACGCACGGGCTCATAGCCTTCAACGTACAGACAATAGCAGTTACTTTGAAATTCTTAATAGGTCGGCAAATGTCTCCATCAAGTTAAATGTATTATTTTATCTAGAGTTTAAAAACAAACTGCACCAATATCTAATATAGATTAAATATCATATGTGTGTCACAAGGCAAACAGCAAATATTTATACAGCAATCTTTTAATTTGCAAATGTCTTCAATATTTAGCAACATATATAAGGGATGCATGTCGAAATACTTCAAAATAGACTTCACAAGTCCGGTTACTGTGGTCAGTAGATTGACCACAATTGAAACCATAAAGGTATTGTTAAATCGCCAAAAGAATCACACTGATGCGGTGTACAAGTCTTTAGTTCATAACCAAAAGACACCAGTTAACCATTTGTATAAAACGGTCCATTGATTCACTTCGGTGACGGATCTTGTATGTAATGATTAGGCATTTTGAATATAGCTGTGAACGTCAAAGCGAGGCTGCTGACACTAGACCTGATTAATCGACCTATGAAGAAAGTTAAACTCTTTTACGTGACTTGATTCTCTCGATGCATTGGTCATTTCGACCTAATGTTATGCTAAATAGTTCTATTTTATTTCTTCATTTTCTTTGCTGTTACCTGCTCTATGTCGATTTTTATTGGCGCGGAATGCACTTGATGTCCTATAGGACACGTTTATCTACATGCGATACAAGAAATGTCTGCAGCGGTAAATATACCGCTAATGGGCTAAACACAAATGGCCTGTCATTCCACAAAAGCCGACTATCGGAGGGGACGGAAGGTACCCGACCGAGATAGGCGATGTTAAACTAGAATGACCAGTAAACCTCACCGTTGAGAATCTTTTGCAGTCTATGTCATTTGGTCCTCTGGCTGTGCTATACAATGTTCGTGGGTGGGAGCGTTTACGATAACTGACCATAGTATTGGTGCTTTCAGCTCCTACTTGCATCGCCAAACGAATGATCAGCTGCACATGATAAAAAAGACATGCATTATTTATATGTGTTAGTAAAGTTACTTCCTGGGAAGCAGTCATGCAAATGTATACGACTTACACCCAGATTTGTGTGTAAAATATATGGCTTCCGAAAAAAGAACATGTTTGGTTTAAACCTTTTTGTAGCTGAAGATCTGGAAAGGATTAATTGACAGTGAGTTTAAGGAGAATCCGTAGAAAGGAAGCCAGGAATTCATGGCGAATTTTTTCATCTTTAAATCCGATCTACTTATTTTGTTAAAATGTCCGTCACACGGTTAAATATAAACTCTGACAAAGGGTCCAAAACAACGAAACGTGCATTTACACATGGATCTTTAATTTACCGTTGCAGAATAGGATTCTGGAAATATCTGCCCAACAACCGAATTTTCTTATTGCAACACAAATGCAAATAGTTAATGAAAATCCATCTTAGTCATGTTTTTGTAATAGAACAACCGTTGTCGTCGTACGATCTCAGGAAGTTTCAACACGACATCAAACTTTTGATATATCTTCGTAGAAACTCTCATACAGGACGGCACAACATCGGATCCATTTGGAACTCTCCCCAAGAAATTCACCTTGCGCTGATATTTTTTCTTCTTCATCAGTTGCCAATGTTGTTGCGGATATTATTTTCTAACACCATGCATTACACTAGTATTGTCTAACCCATATAACTGTTATTTTTCTGAAACTTTTCCAACAAATTATACATTATATATGATTTGATTTTGAGCAGAACATCATATTTTCTATTTAAATTTCATCAATACGTTTGGTTTTTCTGCGAGTTTTTTAAGATATCTGAGGAAAATCAGTCCGCTGTCCTCCACCCAAACAAGATAGTTGTTCATAATTATATTTTTTTTGTTGGAGTTTTTTGTGTGTGTCAGAGTTCATCGTGGCATTATCTTAAGGTAGATCCTCCTGTCAGTACTATTTATCTTAAAGCTTATGACAGCGATTTCGCATTGGACAGATTTTACTGGCTACGAATGGTAAGATATGGTCTGTCAAACTTTCGTATCAGAAGTAAATATTTTCTTTAAACTCAATTGCAATATACTTCTAGTAATATCAGAGTATTTAGAAAGCAATGGAGTATCAATGCCGATGCCAAATATCAAATTCAACAACTGTTCTTGAAGTTTGATTTCTGAAGCTTCCTCACGTCACCAATGTTAATGATACATCTGTGTGAGATTCTAAATCTACAGAACCCTTTAATATACGGTACAGAACGACACAAAATCTTAACCCTGTCAACCCTCCGCCCACTCAACCAAGGACTTGGTCTTGACTCTAAGTGGATGTTTCTGTTCCACAATTCCTTGCGGTTGTATCTTGTAATCAGTCCGAAATGGCACGGTTAACATTATTGGACGAGATAGACTGGTTGATGTTTTATTACAAACAGAGTTTCTTATTTTGTGTCTCTTTTTCATTATAACGCTGACAATATCGGAGTATTTTCAGAAAATTGGACTGCCAAAGGACCGAATCAATATGGTCAGAAACAGCTGTTGTTGACGTTTAATTTTCTAATGTCCCATACGTTACCAGAACTCTTTGATATATCTTAGTAACTCTTATACAAAACGACACAAAATCAATCCGTCCTTCACCGCCCCTGTCAAGTAGTTGGTGTTGATTTGATATTAGTGTTTATACTCCACACTTCGTTATGGCTGGATCGTGAGATAAATCGTTCAATCATAAGCAGACTATGGTCAAATCCGTGTGACACAGTCAATTCTTCTTGGATAAGCTCGGCTGCACGGCTTAGATGATAGGATTGACTGGCTGATTAACGGTATCGATCTTAGTCTATTTAAGTCCAACTTTAAAGCTGGCAACCCTTCACTTCACCGTATTGCATCTTTGCTATCAAAGTGTTTTATTTTGAGGTACTGTGCACTTAAGCAGAGTACCTCGGATTTAAACTCTTGCTTAGCGAGGTTGTCGTAACTCATTGTATACTTTTGTGTTCTTATACAGTCTACATTCTATGTCATTAAAGAAGTCTCGCAACTTTCATGCTGTAATTTCTGTTTTGAGTGCCTCTGCAGCACTTCACACACTTATAGCCCTTCTATATACATTTAAAACAAATTATGCATCATCCGGGAATTCATATTAGGTAAACAAGTATTGTCTTTTATCTCAAACCGTTAATACTCTGGTGATGTGGGTCTTTTCCAATCCAGTTGAATGTCACAGGATCGAATCATTGTAATCAATATTTTATAGAAAAAAAACCTTAAATTAAGCACGTCTTCTGGAAGTTTCCGCATGTCATCAACGTTTTTGATATATATTCGTACATTAATCTATCCTTTGTCCAAATACCACGCCAAGTTGTTGGTTTTGATGTTGGTGTATGAGTATCAGTTCTAATTCCTGTTACAGTGTTTGCATTCTAAAATAAGCTCGTACCTTTCTCCAGGTTGAGAAGAATACCAGCACTAATGTAATGACAGGCCATCCTTGTAGTTGTCGTAGAAATGTTTCCTCAAAAAGAGCGCTGGCGAATATATCGTCTAAATTTTTACCACCAACTTATTTAAAATTAAACAGAGAAAAGGTTGTCATACCAGGGCTTGTCTGTAAAAGACAAAAAAATATATAAAATCGTGAATCAGTATCATCTAATCACATATAAACTAACTCGCTACACACAGCAAAAAGGGATAACACTTTTCAGGTGAACAACAAGATGGCCAGTCGATACCTTAGAATCAAAGACTCGATGGTAGGGAGAATGATTTGATTCTTTAGTTTAGAATGCAGTGTTTGAAGATGTGTCGCCTAAATCTTTGCCAACTAGTTTTTCGGGGTTATTACACTAATTCCATCTTTCACTGATAACCGTATCATATTTCTTAGAAACATGATTTAAAAATATATACCTTTGACACGTTTCTTATGTTATTTAGTTGGATACCTTCACGTCGACTCTCAAAAGAATGACATAAAATCAATCCCGAGCTATATAGAAAACTACATTGGATTCGTATGGAAGCCGATAAAGGTCATATCTTCTCAGCTTCAACAGTCTCTTGAAATGGAATCTTAATTAACATTCGGCACTCTACGGAAGCGTTATCTAACTCGACTGATAATATCAAGTAGTGAACGTTCTCAAGCAAAATGATCAGTCGAGAATATGGCCTTCAGTGTAGCACTCCATATCTTTATCAAAGGAAGCCAGATTACGCCGGCGAATCTTTCCTTCGGGTAAAGGGACTCATTTAAAGTTTTTTTGTCCGGTGAGGTAAAAAACAAATTGCACAGATAGATAATATAATGTTTTAATTTGCTTTTGTGCGTCACATTAAAATCATCAGATGTTTTTGACAATACTTTAAATGACACGTCTGTAATATTTAATTAAAAAATGTCGAATATGAGAGAAAATGTTTCACATCCAGACACACAACATGGATTTATTCACTCATATAAGGTTTGCAGAATAAAACACCTAGCGAGTAGCGAAGAAATTCTTATACATCCAGCCAGTTTCTAGCAAGTCTCCGTAGTGTCATAGTAGAATAACTTGAATCAGTTTAGCACTTTAGCTAAGGGCAATGTGTTTCGAGCTTACATTCATACTGCCATATTTTGCAATGGAGCAGCTAATACTGAAGTGACATCACATTATTTGGTTGTGTTACTGTCACTGCTTGCTGTTGGAATACACCGCCGTTAAACAAGTGAAAACTCCTTGGGCATGGATTAAAATAGCAATATATCAATCACCAATCAATCAATCAGTCTACAATACCGAACAAGTGGATAAAACACCAAGCAAAGCAACATTTATAAGTCAAGCCATTTCCTCCTAAGTCTCTGTAGTGTAGGGCTAATAAATCTTGATTTGTGAGTAAAATGTAAGACTTCGGAAACGAACAAACGTTTGGGATTAATCGAGTCTGTTTTTTAGTTCAAGGACAGGAATGCAGCAAGTGGCACAGTGAATTAAGACGGATTCTCAAAAAAGGAAAGCTAGATTCATGGCGCAAATACAACTCAGCTTTAAATCCCATCCCCTTATTTTATCAAAATTGACGTCAGAGGGCTATATATAAACATTCTGAGAGGATTCCGAAACAACAAATCACATGAAGGTATTGTTTGAAATCTAACCTCTTCTTGGGGCACAGAATCTTGAGGTGCGTGATCTGGCTTTTCTGATCCGATTCGATGCGGGACATTTTTAAAAGATATAAGCTAAGAATAGTGATAATGGAACTAAATTACCCTGTAAATGACAACTGGTAATGCAGTTGTAATTAAATCTGACATTTTCCTATGTCAAAAACGATTCTAGAAATATCTTTTAACAACTAAGATAAGTCTTTTTAAAAACTATATGCACACGAGCTACTTGAATACAGTATGTGAGTAATTCAACTGAACGCCAATATAGACAATTAACAGGACAACTACGTTCCCTCAAGGAGGTTTCATAGTCTGATGAAAGTCGTTTAAATACAATGCAGGGTTTCATTAATTTCATAGCTATGTATACTGCTTACTATAAAAATTCCAAGACTAACTTATGTCAAATCTCACATAACAGATTAACTTTAAGAATCCGGAATTTTACTCTTGACTAGTAAATGTAGACGTAGAGACTGCAGAGGTAGTACAAATAGCAAGTTTACGTACGTGTAAATTTGTCTCGATGTAATAAATAAAGCAAATGGGCGCGGAGGAAATTTATATATGTGAGAAAATTGCACTTGATTTCTTGGAAATATCTATATCAGGACAGTAAATTGCATCATTACCAATGATTTCTGAAGTCACGTGCATTTCACTTTTTAAAATGGCGGAAAGAAGAAGAATTGGCCTGTTGGATGAAGAATTGATTACTCTCTTTAACCTGTCTTTCATCTCACTTCCGTTAATACACTGATGATACCAGATTATTTGTTGTCTTAAACTGGTGTTGTCGTACAATTTCCGGACGTTCTGCATGTAACTAATCTTTTGATACATCTTCTCTAGCTTCCCATCTGCAAACCTCGCGTGATTTCTCGTTATTTCGCTGTCATCACTAAGCTTGGCCGTGATAGGTGAATGAATAGGCGTTTTGTTTGCAGGTAGCCTATTTACCGCCGTAGGCACAATAAACACATAAGCAAACATAGGATAACCGAGTGAATTGCATATGGCTTTAGATGCTCAAAGTTTAAGAGTAAATTAAATTCTGAAAGTAAAACAAGTGGAAACTATGGAATCTGTCTACATATGCAGTTTTACACTGGTTGTGCAAAAAATCAGGCAGAAATAGCGCTGATCGTATCACGTCCGAGATGATGTGCGCAGTACATTCCAAGACTTCTGGGTGACCTTTCCACGCATAATTGATGTTGAACTGATGTTGATGTTTTTCTTTTATAGGTACTTATGGCTGTAGCTTCCAAACACGTAATATCTTACCATTTTCATTTCAAAGGTAATTTTCATTGTCCGCGTGGCTCAGTCGGCGGAAAGCCGAACAGCTAAGCCCTGTTCAGTACAAGTTGTGTTTGATTCTGCGTATAAGGGATATTTTCGTGTTACAACAGATGTTGTATCGACGCCGTTTCGTGCGTTTGTGTCGCCGCTTCGCCCCTTGGAAAATTGTCACAACATCGTGCTGCAGGCTTAAGCTACGTTTCCATTAGTACGTACACGGATGCGGAAATGGGTACGGATGAGGATAATTTTGTTTTATGAATCCATTTAACCGATTTTCGGTTTGCAGAGACTGCAAATGTATTTGTGGCATACGGCTCCGCATACGGAAAACGTACCGATCGCTACATGGTCAGGTCGAAGATTGCGATATCCGCGCCCGCAGCCGTGTCGGCATCTGCACCGGTACAAATGGAATCACTCTCCATAATAACATTTAGAGCGATTTTTTTCGATATCCGTGTCCGCATCCTGGTCCGTACGTAGCTTGTAATTTTGCTTTTCCTCGTTTCAGGGGGGTTTCTTACATTAGCAGCGTTTGATATTATCTCAAAAATACGATGTAGATCAGATTCCATCCTGATCAGAGAGTTTTGTCCCATTTCTTAATTTCATTTCTAACCTGATGATATGGAAATATTGTTGGACATTTTAAGTGTAACAGGATAGAATTTATAAGGTTTAAATCAGCTTTTGTCGAAGATACGATTTCCGGATGTTTCCACACGTCACTTAAGTTTTCGTAACAACCCTAATTCAGAACAACATAAAATTAATGCCCAGCTGTCCGCCCACGCCAACAGAATTTGTTAGTCAGAATTTGATGTTAATATTTTTGTTTATAGTAAACATACAAGCATTTTCCCTGGGTAGTATGTGTTACGAAGCACGTTCTTCTTCCAAATGTTATAAAGCGTTATCTTTACTTCTTTAAACCTATACTTCTTGTAACCAAACGTTACGATACGCTATATTTCTATATACGCTTCTATTACCCAGAGT
>JAVFBZ010163531.1:6144-17401 GCA_032466195.1 Katharina tunicata
ATGCATACTGTCGATGTACCATATAACTGGCTTTCATACCAGCTTCCCATGTTATTCCATTTTTCTTAATTTTACAAACTGCGGAACAAATTATTCAGTGAAGTTTAGCATAAAATAGACAATACATATGGATTGTAATTACAATAATATGTTGGCGTTGATCTTAGCACATTTCTACTCTTTCTTTTTTTATAATTGATACATTTCTTTTTATTTACATCTTTTACAATTCAATGACATGTTCAATGCATATATACCTTAACAATAGCTTGAAACATGGCAAAATGGATAATCAGTCAGTTCACATTTCTACTCTTGGCAGAATTAACGGATAATGGGACTTACCGTTGATAATTGTCTACACCAAATCGACCATTATATAGCCTCAACGATGTCGTAGAGATGTCCTCCAGAATAGTTGCTTCTCAATAGCTCTTACACGCATCGTAAATCACTCGGTGGTGAGCCCATGGTTGTCGACAGCTTCATTGATGCTTACGAACTGTATATTTGAAATAGGACTTCGTTGTTTTCTCACCCATGCCCTAGAAGTGCTAGATGATATATATCACCAAATTTACTGACAACTTCCTTACTGACGAATTAACGCAGGATTCAGCGCAATACATTAACTGATCCACTTGACTCCAGTCAAGAAGAAACGGTTTTCATTAAAAAAGAATTTTGAATTTGAGAATAAACATCATTGCGTGGTGTGTCCCATTAATCCGATTGGAGAGAGAGAAAAACAGTTCTAATAACGGACTGCACTGACGTGTAACAAGTAAATCTTCTTTAATCTCATCACATCTCTGTTTCGATCATGTGATACACTTAGATTGTTTTACTGCACTTTATACCAACAATCCAATTGGTTGTCTTTGATCGAGACGTCGGACCGGTGGGATACTGTGATGATTCAGTTACGGAGTGCACTTATCCAGACGTTAATGCTATGCCGCCTTTATCAAATTACTTGTTTCTTAAAACGTACTTTAAGCAATTAATATAAATTCCAGATTCTGATCCAAACAGTTATGCTATGCCGCATACATCTAATTGCAGATTCTTCATGGCGTATTCTAAGCAATTAATACAAAGTCGGAAACACTTTTCTTTGTAATGGAAAAATATACGCAATATGGCCTTTCCGTTTTTACTATTTAACAAGAATTAAGGATACAATTATTTGAACAAGTGATTCAGTTTTCAGTGTTATGCTTAACACATGTTTTGTATCTTGAAATCAAAACATTTTCGAAATAGTGCAGAGTTGAAATTTTGTACGAAATTTAAATTTAAATGAAATAACTAGTTTAGTATTTCACATCAGAAACTCGAGTTCAGACATTTAAAGTTAACCTTGTCAAGTATATCATATTATTGAGATCACTGAAAAAGTGACTTTCTTCGGCAGTTATCCTATTTCTGAAAAGTGACAGAGGAGATAATGTTATTGTTAACAACTATCTGTTGGACAG
Source organism: Katharina tunicata (assembly GCA_032466195.1). Taxonomy (NCBI): domain Eukaryota; kingdom Metazoa; phylum Mollusca; class Polyplacophora; order Chitonida; family Mopaliidae; genus Katharina; species Katharina tunicata. The sequence continues at coordinate 7,626 of JAVFBZ010163531.1, forward strand.
TTACGTGTATCTACCCTGTTCCTTAATTTTGTTCATGTATGACTTTTCGCAATATCTAAATAATGCAGGACAGTAACATGACCCTAACATTTTGGGGGTATACAAATGCAAGTGTATAGGTTGTGTTTATTGACATTGTCACAGGAACACTTTCGTCAAATTTCAGTTTATAGATATGTAATGACTTAGAACCGTTAGAACAGTTTAAACTAGTTTCAAAAAGTTCGTCATAAGATGCAATATATAATAATGTCGGCATAAAGAACATGACTGCGAATACAGAAAACGAATTATCATTCAGAGTATGGAATATGTCATATTATGCTCGTGCAATTGTTGATAAATATGAAAAAAATAAAATAATTAGAACGACTTTTCTGATATCAACTTGATCTATTATGTCTTTCCTCTTGGCTAAGACCGTATTATAACTTCCGTAGATGGATTCCTATGCAGATACCATCGTCAAGCATGAAAGCTTCCACTAGACAAATACACACACACGCTATTGGATTTTTGTGAAAAATAACTTCCTTATCAACACTCGTTCTCTTAGAGAGATATGTTTAAATCACGACATTGCCTCTACATTGAAGAATAATGAAAATACGAAATCCTCCATCAATTATTATTTCTTCCTAAGTATAGCAAGTAGCAGTGAAGCCAAATGCTAAATAATAGCATTTGGCTTCACTGCTACTTGCTATACTTAGGAAGAAATAAGTATAGCAAGTAGCAGTGAAGCCAAAATCTATTATTTCTTCCTAAGTATGGAAAGTAGCAGTGAGGCCAAAAACCATTATTTCTTCCTAAGTATGGAAAGTAACATTGAAACCAAAATCTATTATTTCTTCCTAAGTATGGAAAGTAGAAGTGAAGCCAAAATCTATCATTTCTTCCTAAGTATAGTAAGTAGCAGTGAAACCGAACTCTATTATTTCTTCCTAAGTATGGCAAGTAACAGTGAAACCAAAATGTATTATTTCTTCCTAAGTATAGCAAGTAGCAATGAAGCCGAAATCTACTATTTTTTCCTAAGTATAGCAAGTAGCAGCGATGCCAAAATCTATTATTTCTTCGTAAGTATAGCAAGTAGCAGTGATCTACCAAGATTCGATATGAGACGTATTGTTGTCTAAAATAACATTAATACAATGTCGATCGATTACATCACATTTGCTAGAAATGGTAATTAGCTTGGAATCAATGTAACCATAGAAAAACGTGATATCCTTAAAATCTCAACCATGACTTTGTATTTATTTTATCGATATTTAAAAATGAGTCGAACAGTAGTGTTCATGGTAAATGTAGACATGACATTGATTGGTGGACTTTGGCTTAGATAAAAAATATCTCAAACTCGTGCAGACGAAACAATAATATATAATAATGATCTATTTGCTATTTGTCTTCCTTTCTGGGCCATACTTGTGCCTTCCTGATTATGTCAAACATTGTTGTCGACGCCAAACAGAAATAAAAGCTTTCACAAGCCCTGTGTACAAATAGGCGAAAAACAGTCGTAACACTCCCATCTCAAGGTGCAGGGAGTAACTCGGGAATTGCTCGCACTTCACACTTGCAACGCTCCTCAACACTCTTGATGCACTCCTGCTCACTCGGTATCCAGATAGCCGTAAAATGTTTAAACTTATTTAAATTTTTCAGGAGTAATAATCGAGCTAAATCACTCGGGAGTTTCTCCCCAACCGCTATGAAAATGATTCCCAATCAGTCTAGGCCACACTCAATGCTCTCGGCGACCACGCAGGGTCTGTCAGCACCAAAATTGCTCGCCGACAGAACAAACAGTAAATGCAGAGTCGTAAGAGTATAGAATCAATGTCACCCGAGTTGATCCGCATAATCTGAACTCACACACTGAGTGAAGTAGGACAACAGAAGAGTGTTTGCGGAGTGGTCGGGAGCAAACAATAGCTTATAGGAGTGTTTACCCGGTGTCCGCCAGTTACAACTGCAGAGTGTTTAAAAAGGTCATTGAAAGTTGTTTGCTTTGTGATATCAGATTTCTCAAATTCCTGTCTTTGCCATAATTGTCTCGAAAATCGAGCCCAATTAAGGGATTACCGAATTCTTAATTGCACCCAATTACCCACTAGTGAATGAACGTTCAATGTTATCCTATTGCTTTATCAATGAACTTTCGAATAATTGATGTGCAGCTTTTTCCCATTTTTTTTCTCCAGAACTTATACAGCAGAGACCTTCAAAGAAATGCATTATTGATTTTGCATGATTCAACAGCCGTGTGCATAAAACTCGTTTTGATGTGAAAATGTTGTGTTCGAATCGATTCCCTTTGTCTAACACACCGATCTTACATTAAGATTCCCTTTGATAGAACTGGTCTTTAGAACATCAAACCATTTTTCTTCCAGCATTTAAAGCTATTGCATTTAATGTGTCTCTTTGTGTGTGTGTGTGTGTTTTTTTTTGTGTGTTAACAGCAGGGTCTTCACATTGCTTTGCTCTATCTTGATCTAAGCGACGTGACTGAAAATTTATGACAAAGATAGGAATCCATCCATAAAATAGAAATCCTATACATTGTAGTAAGGTAAACGTATCGGCAACAGACATGAGGTAAAACGTATTATGTTCAATTATCATTGGAATGATGACTTTTTAAAAGGTCTCGTTATTATGATGATTATTATGATTTCCGATTTTGTTTAGAGTATGTCACGTCATAGACGCCTTTATCGTTACATTGTTATTAGAGTACTGTCTAAATTAAGTGTTAGTTTTCAGAGATGCGGGACAATTTAATTAAATGCTTTATTTATTTTCTTAGCATTACAAACAGCTACTAAAGCTATGAGTTGCTTTCCTCTAAACGTTATAAAGATTAAGTGTTCAGGATAGTTAAGGATATACGTAAATTAATTATTTAACACGGAAATGTACAACATTGACAAACAAAATAATATAAACAATTAGTTTGCAAGGCAAAAAAGTAGAAACAAACAAATATAGCTGGTACATCATAACTTTAATGAGAATAACACTCATGGATCAGTGCCAAACATTATCTAAGTAAAGTAGATCCATTGTAGATTTATACTTGGGGTACTATAAAGTTCACTACACATGACTTGAGGTAGATGCATATTTGTCTATTTGGCCTAAGATGTCATCATGCATGTTATTAATACAGGCTCAAAATGTATATATTACATATATCTATTGTCATATGGATAGAGGTGTCACTCTGTGTAAATCACTATGGAAATATATCACATTAATGTATTTGCTTACCAGATTTAAATAGCTACAGTGGAATCTGAATTCTGGACTAATTTCCCAGCGCCCTCTTCTGGGGATTCCCGGTGACTATATTGTAGAAAACACCAAAAGGTGAAACGAGTGCAGAATAACGTCACGCGATTAAGTTGTCAGGGTTTCCCATTGCGTAGTAATACACGTAAACAGACCCCGGTTTCCCGCTAGATTCCATTTCTATTTAATCTGATATGTTATTTTAAGACATTTATATTACACATTTATGACAGGTTTTGTGGGATATATAAGACAATAAAAATAAGAACTTAAACAGCGTTTAAAGTAGCCGAATCTGTCCGCTTTCGTTGAACTATTTTAAATAGCGGTCTTCGCATCGTTCGAAGTAGTCATTCGTCCATTTCAGCCGAGAGTCCTTGAATGTTTGACAAAATGTCCCCCCAAGAAATGATTATCTCGTGAAATATTGAAGGTATATGATGAGTCAGCTCCCAATGTCGGAAGCTGGACTGCGTAATCATTTTTCTATTCGAGGTCGATTGATACTGCTTTCCGACCTCATACAACTCGAGCTGATACATAGTCACGTATCCAGCACTGTCATAATCTTTATATATTACCTAGTTCTCTCACGTTTAGTAAAATTTTCTTTCACAGATAGATACTCTCATGAAGACTAATGAGACTTACACCGTGGTGCTTCTCTCATCAAATCGATTTTTGAAGACTTAGAACTTTAATTTGGTGACGATTAGGATGATGAAATAATACACAGTAAATCGAACGGTAATTATCGTAAAAGTATCGTGTCTGAGAAAGATATAGACTTTATACGTAAACAATTCAAACGACCGAATGGACTGCTTGAGTTCATGGAAATTTGCCTGTCAAGTTGAGTCTTCCGAAGTAGGCAAGGAAAGCATTGGCATTGTCATACCATAGTCATCCAAACACCGGAAGGTTGAGAGCCTCATGTGCCGTTGTGCTTTCTGGATTAAGGAGCATCAGGAAGCCGATTTGTTGTAATGTCCTGTTTTTGTCTTGTAATTAAACTGTGGTGTCTTCTGTGTTGCCAGTGTGGGTTTAAAATTTTTGTATATTTTCTGATCATATGTATATATCTTTTTTAGTCAAGGTAACAGATATACACATAATGCAGTATAATATATCGACACCGTGGCCGTGGTCTTGAAGCCGGCCAAGGGGAAATATTTCCAATGTAGGAAATTTGTCAATTTGACAGTAGACGTCATTGCGTGGCGTCCCTCGTATTGCTGCTACCAGACAACTCAGACAGTTGTAACGCTCCACAATCTGTGCGATAGCTAGAACAGTCCCATTAATGGCTCGCTATCTCGAAATATATCGATTTACATACGCATGGATGGCGAATATTTAAATTGTTCTAAATTGTACTTTAATGTCGAAAAGCTTCACATTTGAAAAGAGGAAGCTAAAATCAGAATATTTTTAAGCGAGTAGGGTTGTTGTGGAACGATGTTCACACCTAATCGACTTTCCTAATGTGAAGCATATTTTCACACTTTTCTGTGTAAAGGCATTTGTAAGCATCAAATCCGATCGTTAATACTTATTGTTTGACGTTATTCAGTTAAGATCACAACATAACTTAAACTGAATCCTACTTTATTTCAGATTAATAACTTGCGTTATTCATTTAAATGTAACTCGGAGGGTAATATATTGGAGCCATTAATTAGTTTCCGTCTGCCTAGATTTATTGTAATACAATTTATAATTTTTTTGTTGATAGATTTCCTTAACCGATAAAATCGAGTTTTTACTGCAGTTGAATATAATGTTTTGCTATTACATTTTATAATTACATTTGAAATAAAAAAATGACTAGGATGGATTTGTAACTTCTGGGTATATTGTTATTGCTGGAAAACGGTCTTAACATCTAGACCGAAACGTCTAGAAAACTTCTCAACATACACAGGGGCCGTTTTACAACAAATTCTGATTGCCTTGATTTTAACCAACTATGAAGTTTGTGCATAAACTAAAACAATTACTTTGAAATTAAAATTATGAAGTTGGTCCAAGGCTAGTTATAGCCAGGAGAAATCATGCAATAATTCGAATTTAGCGTAAGGAAGGCCGGCCATTTTTCCTCGTATGCCTCAAGTAAAGCTTTTGATCTCGCCGGGTTCATGACCGTATATGGATAAGTTAAGATTTGGAATAGTAGATGGTGCGGGGCTAATTAACGTTTGACTTGGCGTAGCGTCGGTACATCTTAGGGTGGCTCAGTTATAACAGCTGATTGACACATCCACATAATAATATTCTGACAGAAAATTCGGTTTATTAGTTTTTTTATTATTATAAAACTCTCCTTCAGCCTACTAATTTGATGTTGGAATTATTGGAAAGCCTCTAACTTGTACTTCTTGAGAAAAATATAAATTTTTCATAAAATTCTGTGATAGTGCAAAATTCAGAACTTTTGAGTGCGTGTGTTACTTTAACCTTTATTCATTGTTGTACGTGGACAAAGGAAAACATTATTTGACCTCGAATTACTCCACGTTTTGAATAGCGTCATGCTGGTTCGTATTCGCCTCGTTCAAAAATTTCTATCAACATTAGATCAAATGTGATGTTTAATGATTATTTCGTCGATATGAAAATTTAAAAGAATATTTCAAGTAGAAGTTTAAATGCCATTTGATTGTTCACGTGGATGGTGGAGGATATAACTAACTCGACGCTTCTCGTATCCTTGGTTATCATTTCCACCACCCATTCGAGCAATATGAATAGTATTTAAACTTCACTGCGTAATATCATATATGCAACATCCGTGTAACGCACTAAAATAATATCCATACAGAATGGAGGGTACCCGCCCTATCTCCTGATAAGTCCTAGTATACTAAAACTAGTCTGAGTGGCTCAGACATTTTGGATTTCGGAAATTTTGATAATGTCAGACGGTGAATATAAATGATTAAAAAAACTATTGTCTCAGATCCTCGGGACTAACTAAAGCAGAGAGAATAGCCTTTGGTTTGTGTTAACATCACTGCTGAACTGAAATCAATTTCTTTTTTTAAACGCTTTTTCGGGGTAAATTTTACGACTCTTAAAAAAACTGCGCTTTTCGGCCGTTAGCAATTATCTAAGTATTGCGGAACTTGTCAAGAAGTGTCAGCCTTCGATAACTAATAAATCAGACAGCCCCTGGAAAGATTTATATTGTAATAAGATTATGCAGTGCCCAAAATTCTTGAATTGTTTGATGTCCTTTGGCGGCGTTATCAAGCAAAAAACACATTGTCGATTGTCAGCTAAGCCGATCAACCGGAAACAGTGTCAAGGGATGATTCTGACGTAGCTATCTAATCGGCTTCTGTGTAAAACGAGACTGACTAGAAGAGAAGTCACTACAGCAACAAACTAAAACGACACGTGACTCTAAAAAATAAAGCCACAAGGGATCAGCTGTCTAAACTAAAATAACGCCGGGGACAAGGCAGCTCTCGACACTGACCGCTAAGCCTCGAACAATTTAAACCATTCAATTTAATTTAAATTAAATGTCGTACTCAAGTGCCCTTTTCACTTGTACGGCAACCTTGCCTACAAACAGCTTTTACACAAATAATAGATTCTCTTTATTTTGCACATTGTTTCATATGAAAATATACTGTGAATACATATCCTGTATTGCAAGAAAAGTTCCAGGATCGCCAATTTGGAAAAGAATTGTCGGATAAAACGTCCTTAATTACCAAAAAATTCTTAAGGTTAGTTACCTTCATGTACTCTAATCCTGTCTGAATTAATGGACGAACACATGTGATGGCCAAGCGTAATTGGGCCATAAAAATCGGGTTCTCTATAATGACCTTGTGTTTCTGCACTTTGTGTCGTGATAATCTGCCGTTAATTTAACTACCCGGTCTCCCTTAACATGTAGTCGATAAATGGTTAGCTCAATGACCATTTCTACTGAGGTTTGAACAATGCAAAAGTCTTCGTAATTAACAACAAAGCCCAGTGGATATCGGTTAACAACCTTGCAGTCTTCTATAGGAATAGACAGTTTGGAACCGATAGTAGGAAGTAAAGAAAGCACAGCCTAGTGGACTGATCAATGTGATTCATGATAAAACAAAAATATATTTCTCGTCTTATAACTCCAGAATCGTGGATAGAAAAATACATACATACATACAAACAAACAAACAAACAATATTTGCAAATGCCTAAGGGCTCACTCGTACCTTTTACACAAATGACGTAACGCAGAGTGGTATGTAGGCTCCTTCACAGCGGATGTTGATACATAACATCTACTACAGTCCAGTACAGCCGCTGCTAAAACAAGGCCGACTTACCCGCAATTGTCACCAGAGAGGATTCACAAGTTCACAAATAATACAAAATTGGTGATTTACGTTTTCCTCTACGCATAGCATTTCTCCCTCCACTTTCTCCAAATTTCTCGTAAGATTTTCATATAAAGGTTTTGAGTGAAAATGACGAATACAGGCACTTGATTGCACACCCGCTTGTGCCAATCGCGGGTAAATCGACCTTGTTTTTGCAGCTGGTATACTGGTTTGTAGTAAATGTATTTATCAATAGCCACTGCGTGGGAGCGTACGTAGTCTGTGTTTCAGTATTTGGTCGTATTTGCAGAAGATTATACTTATGCTAATAAGTAGTTTTAGTTAATAATTCATAACAAGGTTTTCACTTTTCACTGTGATAGAAAAGCAAGGATTTGAACAAATATAATCTATAGGCTCCTGCGGCCGATGCCATACACCGTTCATTTATTGTTGGACAGCGTTTCGTTCTAATAGCTCCGTGTTAAATGCATGATAGCACTTCTTGTCTGTGGAGCCGGAATGAATGCGAGATTTCTGTAACCCAAAAGCACTTACAATAATGCTACACGGACACCACACGACCACAACAAAATCGATCATCAAATGCAAAATATGCTTTACTTCACGACAGTTCAGGACATCACATCAAACCAGCTTCCTTATCTTGAGCTTTTAGTGAAAATGGTGGTTTGTTTGTTTGATAGCGGTTTTACGCTGCATTTATTTATTTCACTATATATTGCTAATGTGGGGGCGTGCAAGCCCAATTAGTGGAAGAAACCACTCTAAGACGCCACGTTACATGTACAGATAAATTCCTGATGCCATTTAGCTAAGCGAGCACCAATGCACAATAATCCCCCGCCCAACAACACTCCGAGTGACAAGAAATCTCGAACCAAGTACTCCAAAATTATAATGTAGTCCATCCACTTGCTTAGCAAATTTGTTTTGTGTAATCAACGACAATTTTTAAAAATTATCTTGAAAATATCACTAAACACGTTTCCATGGAAACAATGCAAGTAATAAGACAAGTGATAGACTCAAACAACTATTAGCATGGCAGAATGACTAGTCTAGGTATGTGGCCTTGTGTCAGCTGTCATATTCCTTGACGACCCTAAGTTTCTTTTATACTATCATGAGACCACTTGTGTAACCATTATTAAAAGGAGAAGAAAAACGAACAAATGTAGTCATATTCAAATTATAGAACGTACCAAGTTGTTAACAAAACTGCTGTTACAGTTTTTGTCGGATTACTCGTTTGGCACTGAAAGCGACTTCAACTAAAGTACTGTAAGTGAAATGTATCGTGGACGTTAAATTCTACATTTCTTGTAGGGATCATGTCACTGAAGTACATGTATGGTAAAATGTTTTGATCAGATATATAACATTATTTTGTACAGTGGTACAGTTTATGTTCTGCTTTCGTTCAATTTCAAATAATTTGTGTTATGTTTATCCGCAAGAAATGCATAAATAAAACATGGCACAAACAGCCCACCACACACATTACTTACATTAGTTCAATGTAAAAGGCTTTCAGTGCAAAACAAATAATCCAAAACGAGTTTCTAATTGTGTTTCAGTTTTCACAGCTGACGGAAACTGTGACAGGTGCCTAGCCCCTGACACAGTATTTTCGGTGAGACATGGCACTGAAGTTGAAATTAAATGTTACATTAAATGAAAACCGATGTCAATCAAAGTGCTTAAAGGTATTAACAAGAAAACGCTTAACACGCATATTCCTGTAACAGTTTCTGTTACATGTGCAATGTAACTGTCATTTCTCTGAGATGTTGTTTCGCTTTACCAAAGACATGCCCTAACTCTGAACTGCATTGGTGATACGAAGTCAATAAGTGGATAAGAACATATAGATCATCTGTGTCTAGCTCAGCTTTCAGATATTTTCTACGATTTGTGTCGTTTCGTTAAAAAATGTTAAATAGTTGACAATAGATATCGACCTGTAACATTTCTCTTAGCGCAGAAAGATTGTCACTTAGAAGAAAACGACAGAACCGGGTCTGATTCGGTGGTTTCCGTGAGTTGGTCAGTTAAATGCACGCACCATTTAGACATAATGAAGCGAGAGGGAAAGAATAACTACAAGCTCACTTGGGGAGCTAC
>JAVFBZ010163542.1:0-10615 GCA_032466195.1 Katharina tunicata
GGATGTGCAATACGAATTGGCATGTTTTCATATTACAAAAATCAATTCGTAACAAAATATTTTGAAAACAAGTTGGTCTCGTTTCTTTTGGACACTAGTGTACAATAATATATTTTCCACCGAACAGTCGTGGTTCTGGTGAAATGGCACACACACACGCATTGCGTATTTTGCCTAAATGGTCAATGTAAAAAGAGAAACCTCCATTTAACTCACGGTCATATTGTTGATAAGTGATAATTTTGGACATTTCCAAATAATTTCAATATGATAGAAACTACGGCATCTAATCTCATATTTGGATGAAAACATGTCCTGTCGAATCACTGGCTCGGGCTGTTCAGCTACATAACCCGTCTCATTTACGTTTTGGCATCAAAATAATATTCAAAGCAAATACGGTTAATGTTCAGAGATATAAAAAACATTATTTATGATTTGTGATTTTGATAAATCTTGGGTGTCATATCACAACGGTTGCTGTTAACACACTATTTAAGAAAAGCCTAAGCATGTTAGTAATTGTCTTCACAGATTGATTGGATTTAATCACATAACAACAGATAGGTAATTACAAGAAAAATGCTTCTAAGTTGGAAGCTATCCGTTTGCCCATTAGTAAGCATTGGGGAGGGGACACGCTTAATGTCTCATGAATCCGGCGAAATATAGCCCCATTTTTACGATCTTCTGTGAGCTCTGAGATTAATACGGTAGATTTTGATGTTTGTACATTTAGTTATTTTTCCGGATGATGTTTAAATAACTATGCATAGTACGTATTTTGGGTTCAGTAAAAAATGTTAGCAATGAAAATAACATTGTTTAAGAACAATTAGGTTTTGTCTTTTTTTTTGACTGCTAGTCGTGCTTTATATTCACACAATGTTGGATAATAAAATTGTTTTATTCTCTACCATTATAAATTTCAGTTGCATTGTATGCAAAACTCTTGATGCATGTGGTATCAGGTCGTCGTAAAAATGAGGTTTCAGTTCTTCTCGAGAGTACGTCAAGGAGAACATTTCTCCCCAAGTGTTTAACACTTAACATGAAGTGTGTATGAAAATATAACTTGTAAAAATTATATCCTTAAATTAACATTAAAATAACGCTTTAAGAAATTGGCTACGGTGGTGTGTATGACATAGTGGGGATCAAATGACACCTCTCTTGAAATGGAAGTTGTGGCACATGAAGTAGAATACACAACACAGGGCCTTGCCAGTGTGCATTCAGGCGAAACGATAAGCGGTGAAAACAGCCACTCAACGGCGAGATGTCGATCGTTGTTGTTTTTTCCTGCAAGCATTGAGCCAGGCTTTGGGGCGGAGCACGTGTCAATCAACAGGTTGTCGCGTGCCTCCCAGGAGACACTGTTCGCAGCGCGCGCAGCCGTAGCCTCAGGCCACTGTTATCTCCTGGAGGTCTGGTATAAAACACAGTGGTTTATTGCGATCCTGCACACTGGGCATCAGTCAGCATTGCAGTTAAGAGCTACTGCAAACGGCCCATTCTACCAACTTGCTATTATAGTTATTATCCGCACGGTCAGGTGAACGAAGGTACCAAGGCATCGGTCAGCTCAACAAGTGTCCAGTCTTGACCCATTGCATATTTGAGACTATCTTATATGGTAAAAATCAACCAACTAAACTGAACCAGGTATGTGTGAAACGATGACAGACCTCAACTTTCAGACGCTGATGAACTGTGATCAGCTTGGACTCGGAAGTATCGACATCGAAATAGGGTTCCAAGACTTCATTCCAAATATGTTGCAAGAGGCTTCAGTGGTTCCAGATATGGCTACCGGTTTATCATTTCCAATTTATCATGAGCACTTCAACGCCATCTCCATATCAGATGAACTAAAACCGGATCTCTGCGACCTATCAAATTTTCATTACGCTGCACATTCACTACAACAACAACAACACTTTCACCAGGACTGGGATTCGTTCAGTGCACCCAGCTCTACAACCAGCCCGGTTCAAGTCGACGGTATGGACTTAAACACCCTTCCAGCTGGATACGAACAACAACAAGTTTATTCCACGACATTTGTAAATGGTCGTAAAAGAAAGTCAGACTACCAATCACGTGAGACCACAAATCATTTCAACAGCTCATTCGAAGGAGGTGACGCTCAAAACAAACCAAAGCGTAAACGCGTACAGAACGCAAGACAACGAAAGGCCGCAAACGTGCGAGAGAGGAAGAGGATGTTCCAGTTAAACGAAGCCTTTGACGGTTTGAAAACTCGAGTGCCAACGTTTGCTTATGAAAAACGATTGTCCAGGATAGAAACTTTGAAACTCGCCATGACGTATATTTCTTTCATGACGCAGGTTTTAGATGGGAAGAAACCAGATGAAATTTCGCTTGGAGAAGATGGACTCGACTCTTTTAGCATCGAAGATTTGGGACGATTCAAGAGTGAAGTATCATCTTCGTACGTTTCCGATGGTACGGAAAGTTCCGAATCAGACTCAATCAGCTCGTGACAACATTAATAGAATGTGTCCCAAACGGGCTAGTCAAAACTACATCACAAGTGCAGCAAGTTGTATTCATATTTAAAGTGACGCACAAGGGTTTTCCATGGCAAATAAGTTCCGGTATTGCTTTCTTTCAACGAACATTTTGCAATTTTGCTATATCCTATTGTTTTTTGTCCTCGTGAAGACCCAACCAGTATCTCATCCATGTAACTTGTTGTTATTATTGTTTGATAGTTGTCTACAATGGAATTCCACGAATCACAAATCTATGCAAAATATTTAAATTTTCTTACTGAATTGTACATATTGTAAATATGAATGTAATATTTAAAGACAGATGTTTTATAGCTATTTATTAAATTTATTACAATTTTCCTTACCTGTGTGTTTTATCTCAACGTCCATTAGTTTTTGATTTTCTCTAAACATCAATTGGTAGTTAAATTGATCGTTTATTCGGTCAATTTCACATTCGAAGTGATCAATTATTTGATCCATTAATTAACACAACGTGGTCTAATAACCGATTGTCTGGTCCTTCATTGCTTGATTGTCTGATTGTCCAGTCTGTTTCTGTCAAGTGTGTTTTTGCACAGAATAGATACGAGACGTGGCGTTATGTATCTGCCTGCTACATTAAAACTGAAAACTGTACTTAATCAGCATACGAGGTTCAACCTTTTGAGAAAATGAACAAAGTTCTTGACTTTAAATATACAGAAGTGCACAATTAAATATGCACAATTCGTCGCTTAAATTCAGGAATATAGTATATATGGTATTTATTTGCAAAATATAGAGACTTCATGGAATTCGTCATAATATTAATAGTAAAAGTTATAAAAGCTCGTAGCAACACCTCCATACGCGGCTTTCTGACAAAAAACAAACGTGAATTTGTACCAAGCAATCTTCTTCTTTTTCCCCTTCGTTTGAAATTTGTAACCTTAGTCATGGTTTTGTAATGCTTCTAAACGGCGCTTAAATAGGAACTGGCGATATATTCATTTTAAACACTGCTTAACCTCATTCGAGTGATATAAATAAGGTAGGCCGATATGATCAGCTTGAATTTATAGATAACAAATTGAATCTGATCAATGCGAGTAACCTTTGTTTGTCGTTTCGAGTTTTACGCCGTACTTATTTTACACATATGACGGCGTTGGTAATGATAGAATTATTGGCATTTTCCAGTCCTCTAAATAAGATATGGCGGCGTGTAAGCCCGTTGGGTGATACTGAAGGAAACCACCCCAAACCACGCTGGCAAAATATAAGACACCATAAATCAGTTACAGGGCGAACAACAGGGCATAAGAGCAAATCGGCGGCCCGATGTCCCTTGGCTAAGATAGCACCAGGGCACAAGAGGCCCCAAAACAGCCCGTGCGAGTGACAGGAAAGCCAACACCTAGCATCCCCTCTCACGGCTGCTGTCCTCTTCAAAGGAAAAAATACATCTGCATAAAGAAAACGTTTTCGTGAATGCCACCCATTGTCCCCCATAAAATATGTAATGAGATGTGTTTAATATGTTATTATTAAAGTGCTATGGCGCAAAACTAAATCACAAAATATTAAGCTATACACTTTATATCATCCGGTCAAATTTCGCTTTAGACTAGCCCATAAGAGAGAAAAAAAAAACAATTAAAGAAAAATTAGATTTTACCTCGATTGATTACTGCGCAAAAGACGTGAAATCTTGCCCGCCCACTAAGGCTTGATAGAAATACACTTGGCTGGTTAGACAATACTAGGTAGTAATACTTGAAAAGGGTACAGCTGAACGATTGAGGTATTAAATATGAGTTTTGTGATTGTGACACAAAACTTTTATATGGCTGACAGCGCGGACCTCCAGGAAAGCACGTGTCAAAGTCTTTTTATACGGCCAGCCATCACGTTCACTTCTCTGGCTGATTTCTTAAGACTGCTTTTTTTCTTTGAGGGGACACCGACTTTGTCAGTCAGTGAAGCGGAGTGACAACATTTGACAGCTCTCGGCGACACTCTTGACCATTCTACGGCAGCTATGGGATAGCTTTGATATTCATACATACACGTGCATAAACAGACTTCTATTCAGGATGCATTTTCTGCTCATCTTTTCAATGTGACTTTGAGCGATGGTTATGACAATACATCCAGCATAGAAAAACGAATCTCTATTGATTTTACATCTTAATTCAGTTCTGATTTATATATCATATGTTTAATGTTACTGTCACATTACAGTGTATGTCAAGACAAATAGCGTACCCGTGTCAGCAGCCAAAATAAATTTGAGTTTATATATGCTTTATCATACTTACAAACAACACTGTGTTAGATTGACTGAATAATTCTCAAGCGTGTATTAAGTGCTCGTTTCAATATTTGAATACGATTGAAATAAAAAAAAAACGCCAATTAATTACATTTTTTACAAATTAAAGACATTTGTACTTTCTAATGACAAATCACAATTACGCTGAATTAATAGTACCCATTTATATCAATCTTCGTATGGAATCGCTCGTGTTTACTCCCATTAATATAGACTTTCGGGTGGGATCGCGCGAATATACTCCCAATATAATATTGTTCCCCATGATATAAAGCATTGTAATTAAAAAAACAAGCATTATTGCTAATGTAATTGTAGCGATCAGAATTACGTAATGACCACATAGGTATTCAGATAACAATGATAACGATTTTATAAATTTCTATCTATATTTGATCTTTAACAAAACCTTGTATAGTCGACACGTTACCCAGACAGCCATTCGATCAGAATCAAATCAGCACAAACAGGTAATTAGCTACGGAGATGATAGACTAGGCCTCTCATGCAAGAACTCGACAAGCCGTATTATGGTGCAGAGACAAATAGATAGGAAACAAACTTAACAGGGAAGAAATTCTCAACGAATTCCTGTCAAATCTTGTTCGTTCAAATAGTCGTGTTATCAATTCATCAAATCATGCTTACAAAAATCAAAAGAGAGTAACATTAAATAATACTTGTGGGACATTATAGCTTTGATTGCTGTTTTTTTATACGTTTTTACACGTATGTTATTCCCTATTTTGTTTACTTGGTGGGAACGATCGTGGTAAGAGAAGTTAAAGTAGCAGCATAGTATCATAACAAAGGTTTACAATCCAAGCGGGTCATTTGATATTTACGAGTCATATTAGCTTCAACAGTAATATATCGTAGATTGATTTCAATATGATTTCAATGGTTTTTAAATGTCATCAGGACATTTGCAGGCTTGCTACGAGCCAGTCTGAAAGACTTGGTATTCAAATGCAATGTTGCGGCGAACGCCTTATAAGTTTGCGGTCACAGCACCTGGCAAATTTGAAAAGTATTGAATAAATATCGCCAGAGAAATGTCATATAATTTTAGGGAGACAATTCATGAAAAGGACGGACACACGTTACCACATAAATATATCCGCAATGTCAAAGAACTTCGTGGGTGAACAACAACTCGGCTCGCGTCCGGCCAGCTGGTTTCCAAAGACCACATTCCTTTCAATCGGCTGTACCTCACAATAAATGGCACACTTGACTATCTTTGTCCCGACACAGAAAGCCATTCACACCATTTGAATAGGGCTACAATACCTGGTCGTACAATACCTGGTCGTACAATAAATGATCGCACATAACCAATGGCTCCAAGTCGAATTGCGATTTGAGTAAAATCACTGAGAGATACTTTTCCTTTAACACATTTTGTGAATTAAATTTCCCGTGCATTTCATGCAAAACGTTTTATACAGTATTCAAAGTATATTTGATTTGTCATAGTGTAGAGGAGGGGGTAGTTGTAACACTTTGAGTGATGATTTTTAAAGCTTCGCTTCATTTAAAAAGTTAAAAGAAAAATTACTTTTGCATCCTAAATCGCCCTCTATTTAGCTCAGCCAGCGCAGATTAGTCTTAAGTCGGAATTCCACCCACCTTCCTGTTTATGTATTAATGGCGAACAAAACACTTGTCATAAACTACAACCAGCTGGAATGAACTGCGTAGGCCTAGACGATTTCTGAATATATTGATCTGGATATTTGACTTCTCAGTACATCTGCTTACGAGGAGAGTACCTGAAATTAAGTGCACTGCGGCTCTCACCGATTCTCGATTCTTTGTTTGTCGTGAAAAGCCAGTTGAATCTTCTCCGACAAAAATGCAAACTCAAATTAAAAAGCAGTAACTTAAAATCAAATTTTCGAAAATCACACATATATTTAAGACATAAAAGAGATATACCTAAGTAGCATAATTAACCCAACCCAATGGAAAATGAAATATATTAAGGTGATTTAAAAGTGTTCTTCTTAAATAAAACCTCAATATTTGATTGTAAAAGCAAAAATGTTGGAGTATATCATCGAGAAGATCATACTTGAGGAACTAAATTCACAGTAGTAAAGTCATATTGGTAAATAAGAAAGTAGTGATATGTATTGGGGTTTGTATTAACCACTTTATCATCTTTATGTACTGAAACACAAACAAAACCCCCGACTAACATTTCGACTAAACAAAGACAAATGTAGCGGCCAAAGGAGCGGTAAATCTGGCAGACTGCTATCTTTCTTGGGAAGCTGACATGTCAAGGGCAAAACAAGATAGCTGTATTTAGTTTGCTCATTTTTGAATTGAAGTATCTATTGGGTTTTAGTATTTGGTCAACACTAATCGTTGAGATATGTGTTAGCATAGTGTCTCAAGCAACATCGAAACCATGGTATATTAATTAGGGCTAAAAAGGAAGAGACCAAATTGTTTGTCTTGTAAATATAAATATTAATTTAATGAAACCTTTAACTTATAATCAATCTGGTGTATATATTTTTGACAAGAATATTCACACTGACACAGAGATATCGTATATATCGGCTTTAATTAGTCGATATCCCTGTACCAGTGTGATTTCTCTTTATAAATATATATTTTTGTATAAATGTAGAGAAAGAAAATTTTGCTTGCTATAGAAGTATTTTTTTTTTGTCAAGAGTAGTCACACTGGCACAGGGATATCAATTAAATAAAGTCGATAAATTATCTCATGTTCAAGGTCAATTCTCTAGTTTCTAGATAAACCTGAATCTCGAGTTGTTCTGAATAACTTAAAGGCGCATCTCGAGAAAAGGCAATAAATGTAACATGTAAATTGTGATGATAAATATGTGTCGAATATGCAACACACATAGATATTAGGTATGGGTTAAAAGAAGCACAACCTGAAAAAAGTATCGTTTAGAATAAGTACAGTAAACCAATAAGTCTACCAGATGAAGATGAGGGCAGTTAAGGGTATTTGTTCTTCTTGTACGCTATTATAGGTCTCTGTGATAGAGGCTTTGATCATCTAAGGTACAATGTTTTGATATTCCTATATTAGGAGACTTGCAAACCTGGTGCTAGGCTGGTCATATTGAAGTACAAACGGAATAATGTCTACCCTGGAGCCTTTACCTGGTTCAAGGTTGAAACCCAATGGATACAACGTTTGAAGTGTTTTAATCCAATGAGCTCCTCTCTCCAAGCGTTCCGTTTGGCTTCCTCTTCAGGAGGAAAAAACAGGAGTTTTTTCAATCGGCATGATTTCAAAATGATCTATGGCCGAATGGCCAGGAAGGGAGAAATGTTCACCTAATGGAGAGGTAATCACCTGGAATCTGACTGAACTCAAATGATTGTTGGCTCTAAGCCTAAGAGAATTTTTGGTTTCTCCAACATACAGTTTCAGACACTTTTTACAAGTGATGTGGTAAACCACACTTTCAGAATCACAGTTTAAAACATCTTCCAAAATATAGACATTTCTAGTTTGTTCCCCGACGAAGAAAGCCCTCTTTGGTATATAATAGTCTAGCTTACATCTAGTCTTCATACATTTGGAAGAACTATCTGGCAATATAACAGTGTGATTCAGATGTTTTCGCACAGGTACTGATTCTGTAGATTGTTCTACATTATAACTGTTAAGTTTTCTGAGGGTTTCAGATTTAATCTTGCGAAGAAGTCGCATAGAATATCCTCTGGGAATCAGCGCCTTAAAAAGAACAAAACAGGCCTCGTTGGAGGAAGCGAGGGTGCTACTATTACTATGAAATCTTATAATTTGGGATTTAATAATTCCCTTTGCGGCGGATGAAAATAATTAGCATGGAGTAGTTGATGGGTATCCGTAAGTCTAAACAATATACCTTATAATACAACATCCCTGCTACAGCGAGATTGACACCTTTGACGACTGTAACATCCAACAAATCTACACTAGACAGGCTAATAGTGGCTTGAAGAGGAATATTTGGATCATGTTGATTTAAGGTAGAGATGAAGAGATTTATATCATCTCTAGAATGCTGCCAAAGGATAAATATATCATCCAAGTATCTAAGTATATATAATGTTACATGTATTGCCTTTTCTCGAGATGCGCCTATAGGTTATCCAGAACAACTCGAGATTCAGGTCTATCTAGAAACTTGTCTCTGAGAATTGATGAGATTATTTATCAGCTTTAATTAGTCGGTATCCCTGTGCCAGTGTGATTACTCTTTATAAAAATATATACTGGTGATTCAGACGAGAAGCATTATTATTATTATTATAACTACTATTATTTTGGCTTTTTATGATTATTATTATTATTTTACGGAAACCACTGACTGGATTTACAAACAGTGTCATCTTTGATATTAGGTATATGTATACAATTAAACTATTATTTTTTTATCAAAGCTGAAAGAAAAGCAATATATATCCGAAAATAAGGTTGTTGTACATTCTATCTTTGGTATACTAAGGTATCCGTGTCTCCTTTGCTGTAAGCAATTCTTTCCATTTACACGCCTCTTTTCAACACCACCATGTTAAGTGCCTTGATATTATTTCACACTTCAAATCTCTTTGCAGGAGAATAATTGATTAATTAAGATCATTTATATTGCAACTATTCCAGGTCACACAGCTGTGTGTCTTCATACGCACTCCAGTTCTGTCTTTAATTTAAAACGACAAAATGGAAATTGATGAAAAAATGCCATTGTCTTGTATCCTGATTTATGAAGATGGTCAAGTGCTCTCAGAGATGCCGTGTTTTTGTTTCGGGTTTATTATTCACACAGCTGGAACTGATCAATTTGTAATAATCGCACTGCTTCAATTGTGTCTCCTTGCTGCATCCCCTTAAAAGATACAGTTATTTACGCGGCAAATTCGTCTTACCGGTTGAGTGAATGGACAGGACCTCAATGGCCTAAATGGACGCGTGTCATATAGGAGTTTAATAAACACGAGGGAACCGTTCTCGTTTTCAATAAGCACTCGAGGACAGAGCGTACTGGCACAATCAACATCGGACACTACTCCATGTCATCGGTCCATTGAAGCTAAGCCGTAAGAAAATTTCGTCCATTGTAAGGCCTTGGAAGTCTCCAAGCCTCATTGATATTCGTATGCTGAGAGTCTCGTTTTGAATAAATGAAGATCAAACTAAGGGAATAAAAGAGGTGGCTGTTGGATTGTTTGACTCCCATTGGCATTATATAAGACAACAGTGAGCATATTGAATCCCTTCCGTCTTCGGCTCTTCATAAAAAAACGAATGAGGTTCAGAAACGTATTCTTTTTCTATTTAATCGGTGTTGATTGCTCGTTTACCGACAGCTCCCGTTGGGATAACACTCTGCCAGGATGCCTCATCCAACACGCGGACTTATTTTATTAATACATCCCTCACCCGCATCAACGTCGTTTGGGGTTTGTAGCATCGACCCAATTCATTCATAACCGACTCCAGATAGCCCTTGTTGTTGAGAACCATTTCCACTGTATTGTCCATAGTTCCTTTACTTGCTGATCTGCACAATGTCGCCGATTATTAGCTATATTCAATGGTTTATCTGATAGCAAAATTGCAGCTCTGACGCTTCCGTTTAGCAACACTCGGATTTTCGAAAGTACATGAAATTTCCTGTTGTATTATTTTATGCCACATAATAGAGGGTGTAACAGTTTACCTTACGACGGGGGGGGGGGGGGGGGGGGGGGGGGGGGGGGGGGGGGGGGGGGGGGGGGGGGGGGGGGGGGGGGG
>JAVFBZ010163552.1:1220-17398 GCA_032466195.1 Katharina tunicata
CTTTATAGCTCAGAGTGCACCAGGGCACAGGAAGCTTCCACCCAACCACCCGCAATAGATTTGACAATGCAATTTTTAACCTTGAATCAAAGTATTTGGTCACATATATTTCATAGGTCTGTTCTGATTTAACAGCTATCAGCTAGTTGGTCAAAAATATAATGATCAGAATATATAAATTCAAACTGAGGTACTCAAGAACATTTCACTTCTGGACACTGTACAAAAGTTTAGAAAGATAAGAGTTTTAACCTTCTCACAATAACAAAGGGATCATCTCCCTGGTTCTGGAAGCCCCGTCTTCAAAGCAAATCATAGATTTTACAAGCACTAAAAAAAAAAATATTAATTTTTAATCAAAACCTCTAGGATAAATTAATTCATTTATCTATCACAAACAGGAAATTTGGTATGTATTCAGCATCTTAAACATGTTTTTATATTTTTTTCCAGTCCGATAAAAGTAGGCTTATTAAATACAATAAAATTCCTAAAGCTTCTTTTGATATAAAATGAAACAATGGAGACTATTCAGAGTTTAAATTCTATATCAGTTATTCCCACAGAGTATTAAACTAAAAATACTTCCACTGCATTGTGTTTATTAGTCAGAATTACATAATCAATGTTCAGGATTTGTTCTTTTTTTTCTTTCTTGCAAAATTAATTTAACACACTAAAATAATATCACTTTATTGCACTCACTACATTGCATAGCATGGAAGAAGACTGTATAGTGATAAGTTCAGATTGACACTAAAGCTTTGAATAGGTAATGTGACACATTTTAAAGATGATCAGGTTTTGGATGCAAACAAGTATATATTCATTATTTGTTACGTTTTAAAGCTAACCAGTAATGCCATACACATATACATGTTAAGTAATTCTTATAATTCTCATATCTTTTAACTTTAAGAAAGACACAAAAACCATTGGTAATTGTACTATATGGCCTATTTTCATTAGATAAAACAGCTTGATTTAAAAAAGATTGTGGGGATGACCATGAGGTAATAATTGGAGGGTGAGGGGCGACATGTTCTCTGCACACATATAAGAAGGGAAACTTATATATTAGATCCTAGAATAAAGAAGGTGGCAAACATAATGATGTACTGTGTTATTGGGAGATGAAAATAACAACTCTTCCAAAAAAATATAGACAAATATAACAAGATAACAAAAAAGTCAATAACAAACTGAGCAAAAACTGGAGTTATTTTTGGAGATTATTTCCAATTTACTAAAGATTCTGAACAACATCATCATAGTCATATATTGTTATATAAAATAAAAAGAAGAAAGAAAACAAAGCCAAAGGAACCATTTTCTTAAACAACTGATATCATTTTTTTTCTTCTTTTTTTTTTATTGTTGAAATTGTATGGAAGCTGTACATGATAGAAATATTCTGATTAACATCATAGAATACAGATACATGACTGTTTCTTCTTGTATATCATATGTGTCATGATATATCTGTTCTAACAACTGCAACAATACAGTTTTCCACATTCACAGTTCACAGTGCATGGGGGGCTAAAATCAACCTCCTTTGGGTCACTGAGAAAAGCTTTTAGTCAGCTTGAGGGTTAACTAACTGTTTTTATCAAGAATTATAACATCTAAGCTGACCTAAACGAATACATTTTTCTCATATGTGAACCTCTAAACTGTTATTTTAACATAGTATTAAATAACTATTAAGAAAAATACAAGAAAAAAACCCCAAACAAAACGTTTGTCATCAACGGAAAAATCTGTTTGTTTATGTTGTGTTGACAGGGTTTCAGTGTGATTGTTTTAAAAGTTATGACTAATGCTCGTCTTCGTTCAGTAGGTGGGCAATAGAGTGTGCAATAGTGATCACTCAACCATGACCAAACTGCTATTTGACAGATGTACAATCTACTCTTATGTTCAAACACAAAATTATACAAATCAGATTGCCACAAGGTTGTAGAGCGGAAACATATGACTAAATTTGACTTTGTTATTAGCACTCTAAAAATTCCTCTCCAACAAAATTCAGTTTTGCTAATGAAGTTAGTCTTCGATAATGAAACATCGTGACAATCTGCAAAGCAAAATGTACATAGCATCAAATTACTAGAGTAGATCTTTATATTATCTTGTTGGATTTATGATTTCCTCGTTCCATATCAGAGTATGATTTAGTCCGAAGAATTCAAGGATTTAAAATTTTCTTAAATATTCCCCTCAGGCTGATTCTCCAAAGTCCTGTTAAATTCATTCCTAAATAATGGAGAACGTCACACCATGTGGTAGAGCATTATCTCCAATCCAGAAATATTAGGGTATTGATATTTGATTACAGACTCAAATCACACTTTGAGCAGCTGGGTCCAAGAACCTAGGTCTATTCTTCAAAATCAACTAAGATGCTTCTGAACTTATTTCATGCCATTTTGAGGCCTCTTTATTCATAGTTTAACCTGAATATTAGGTTATATTGATGAATTATTGACATGCAAAGATTTTATGAATTTCTATGATTTGTAAACATTACCCACAATTCCTGATCCAGTTTCATAAGTTTCATTTATATTGTGTTTTTAATCATGCAAAATTTCACAAATATGGAATGCTTTGCCTAGCAACATTTTTAACTTTTAATGTAATATCCAGTAATTACACTAAATCAATCATCTCTATGGGTCGTGGGTTCCATACCCACAAGGGCCCCGCCTGCAAAATTTTCGGAACTAGAATCTGTTCAGTATCAGAGAGTGTTATCCCCAACAAAATGTAAATACTGTTAAATAAATCATTTCAGGTCAGTGGGGTCAATTTCTATGGCAGGTTTGGGTACAAAATTAACACAGTTTGAAAGAGATGAAAGTAAACCAACAACAGGCCACTGTCCAATAATTAATTAATGCCTCTAGGCCTCATGTTAGTTATTGTTGTCTGCCCTCTATTCCTTGATAAACATGTATGCAGTAATGAGTTAGTTGGATGATGAAAAGATTGGCTTTAAAGTCTTTATTTAATATCGCACATACCCTATTAGTATTGAAGTGACCCGTTTTAAAGAGTGGTTGGACATGTGGTGTGACATGCTGTCAAATCCAGTCGAATGCAAAAGGATCTAGTTGGACGCGTTCAATTGAATTCTGTGTCCATGCAAAATGATCCTGGACCAAAGCACTGATCTTGCATTGTTGCAGGATGTCCAGCTGTGAAGTGTTGTTGAAAGAAATCGGCGCAGTGCAACATGAACACTCCCCAAACATTTCAGACTAGCCGCAACTGTACAAGACTGTGTTCAGTCGCAAAACATTGAATCTATTTGGGTTGGTTTAATATGCTTGTGACAAAAAACAGTGTCTCATACAACAGACCCACATGATATCATAACTGCTACCAAGTCCTCCACCCTTAAAGGCCAAGATTATACTGCAGGGTCCGAAATGTCCAGATTCGCATCGCATTTTGCAATGGATTTAGAGATTTCTGCAATACATTCTTGACTTTGTATCGGTATTTATTGGTATTCAAAGATACACAAAAATCATTTTGATATCAGTTTTTTTATTTTTTGCTACTCAAAAATTTTACAACATTTCAGCCCCTTTCTTGGTATATTGGTAGGTAACTGTCTAAACAATTGGGCAGCCATTTTGATAGAGAGACCATATTAACAAAAACATGACGACTAAAATGGATATTCAACTTCTGGGTAGATTGGTAAGCGACGTTTCGGCCAAGATGCTAAGACCGTTTTCAAGCGCTTGAAAACAGTCTAAATGCCGCTTAAACAAGAGACCATATTAACCTACCTACATTGTTTAGGGGGAAGAGGTTCTATTACAAGACTGTACCAAATTCTCATGCGTCATTTATGACAGTCTTGAAAATACATGTAATACCTGCTTACTAATTACACCTGTGCATAATGGTATTAAGAATGTCACCATACTGACAAGTGATACATGTAGGTTCAATGCTGGTGATCAATGTAGTAATTAATACGTATTGATCCAGTGAACAGTTAGGACTAAAATATCTTATAATAATGAAGGTCATGGTATTGAGTTGTGAACCGTAACTGTCAACACTTTATAAATTATTAGACAAGTTTAATCTTGATTTACTATTGAATTGTGAACATTAGGTTCATCAGGTCTCTTGCTAAGTCAGTTCTTGGCACTGGAGCAGTAGTTTAGCAACAGAACAAAACACTTCATGTTGCTTTATGCTGTTGGAATACACTATCATAACATAAAATATCTGTGAATATACTGCCTTTTTAAAACTAATCCATTTCTCAATACTTGGTTCAGTTCGCCAACTAAAAAGAGGATTGATTTATAGATAAGTGCTGAACGCCACAACTAAAACAAGGAGATTCCCTGAGTAAAAGCACTTACTTAGGTTTAGATTCTAAACATGAACTATCAACTAGAGCAAGGGTTTATTTAGGGCATAAACTATCAATACCATTTACCAAACATTGTGGGAAATAAATGTAAGAATTAACTGATTCAAACCTTAACCCTAATTAACAACTTGGTATTGACTGATTAATTTTAGTTTTGTGCAGTACTTAGTGATTTCACTCATATGATGGAGTGCCAGCCAAATGGGAGGAAGGAAACCATCCTTGGTGTCATTGGCAACAACAGGCAATACAGGACCATAACGGCAAAATACAGAACCATACCCACAAAATACAGGACCATACCGACAAAATACAGGACCATAACGACAACATACAGGACCACAACGACAACATACAGGACCATAACGACAACATACAGGACCATAACGACACAATACAGGACCATAACGACAAAATACAGGACCATAACAACAAAATACAGGACCATACCGACAACATACAGGACCATACCGACAAAATACAGGACCATACCGACAACATACAGGACCATAACGACACAATACAGGACCATAACGACAAAATATAGGACCATAACAACAAAATACAGGACCATGCCGACAACATACAGGACCATAACGACACAATACAGGACCATACCGACAAAATACAGGACCATACTGACAAAGTACAGGACTATAACGACACAATACAGGAGTCAGGACAATAACGACAACAAAACAGCGTCCAGATGGCCCTTACTCAAAGAGCACTATGGCACTGGAAACTCCCGCCAAACCAAGCCCCAATTTAGTATAGAATAGGTGTATAATACTGGCTAGGAACAAAAACACAAATTTTTTTTTCCAGTACTTCAAAAATTAGGACATATATACTCAATATATATCTAATAATGGAAAATATTTGTGGGAGTTTATAATACAGTACAAAACAAACAATTTTAAGTTTTGATGATTGAGAGAATGGTATTTGTGCTCAAGGGCATACTATTCTAACAGTATTCAGTAAACAGCCAAACTGTGAGAATGATTTGGACTTTTGGAATATTTCTCAGTGCTAAGTGGTGATGCCCAAGCTTGGAAGTTATACTGGCCATAACCAGAGGGCCTGTAGGTTTTATTTTTTGTTAGTAACCCCAACTTAGTATCTTAAATCTCAACAGGTGTTGTGAGTGATAAATCTTGTCTCCGTCTTCTTTATAATTGTCACAAAGACGGACAGGTACGAAGCTATCAAAAAGCAAACAACTGATGAAACTTTCATTCATTTCAATTATTATGAAGTACTATAATATGAACCATAGACTAATATAATTAATAGATAGTAGAAAGATGGTCACTTCAAAGGGAGATAGGTGGGAAAAAATGTGGACAATTAACAGGATCTTTCGTGTAAACATGTAGCCTTGAGAATATAGTTATTCATAAACAAAGATAGCATCTATATTAAAGATGAAAAAAAAGATATTGTATGTGATTTTTTGGAACACCTGGCAGATTATCCCCAATAATCTGATTGATTGATTGATTGATTTGTTACGCTGTACTTCAGGTTAATTCCCTTGAATGACGGCATGTCAGCCCAATGGGTGAAGCAAACCACACTCAACAATGCTGGCAACAATTAAGGATACTACAAGGACTGGGCCCAAAACAGTACCCCACTTCAAATCAACTTACTGGTGCCACATAGTTCAAAGAGAACCAGGGCACAAGTTGTCTAGCCATATTCCAGAAACCTGGAAGCTCTTACAAAAAAATCCTATAGGATCCTTTTAGAAAACTTTCAGGGGATTTTTTGTAAGGGAGATACCTATTCATTTGAAATTTCTCAGAAATTTCTGAAGCCATCTTGTTCAATTTGACCCATGCGGATAAAGAAGGGAATAGGGGTCAAAAGTTACAGTAACTAAGCATAGAGGATTTGTCCCACCTTTGTCAAGATGCACTTATATGGACCCAACTAAACATTCAAAAGTGTTACATTTTTTTCTTTGAATACAAATAAGCACATCAAATTAAGCACAACAAAACTGGTTGCATAATGATAACTTAGTTGCAAGGCCAAGTAATAGTAACATTAAATGGTTAATTTAGCTAATACATAATTACAATAATTATCAACAATGCAAATAAATAACATTACTCACAAACTCAAGTCACAACTCGCATTCTAAAACACCCACGAATATAAGTTACTATTTCGGGTTTAACTGCGAGTTATATTTGAACTTTTTAAGGAGAGCAGGGTCACCTTTCTCAAAAGCTTTTAGATGCAGAATTCTGTGTATCTTTATTAGTCTACTACCTAATCCACATATAATGATACAGAACAGTACTGAATATTAAAAAAAAAGTGTGCAATTTTAAGATTTTGCACTTACCGATTTTATTGCGTCCAATCAGGTGAGTTTTGTAGGTAAAAAACTTTATGTTAAGTTTAGGAGTCAAGTTTTTAATGTCAATAAATCTATGCACAAATATTGCATCTCTAGCTGAAATGGTTTGTCTTTAATCTGATTCACCTGGATTGTCGCTTATCTAAAAGAAATGACGACATGACAATCTTTTTGCTAAACAAGGGTCGAAGTTACCATAAATTTGTAGGACAAATATGAAGAAAACTCTGTAGATAATGTTCATTGTGATATTTCTATATTTCATCGTCAAGTAAGCCATCATAAGGAATATATATGTGTTCAGGCAAGCATTGAAATTGTCCTGTAAAAAGTTTCCAGATTTTACACTAATTACTAAGAACTACCAAAGAGAATCACGAAAAAATGACGAACAACATTTATTAAACATTACAGTATTCTGATTTGCCCACATTGACACACAATGTCAAACAATATAGCAATATCCTGTAATTCATACACATGTGTCAGCTTCCTGTCTGTCTGTACAGTTAACAAGGAAGCATGATACAAGTAAAGGTAAGTATATTGACAACACGATGCGTTAAATTAGGCCCATTAACTGAAGGAGATGAGACATTCCATTGTGTTGACATGTATACATCACCTGATATTGCTATCCGATAAGAATGTGTGAGAAAAATGTAGTTCCTCTATAAACAATTATAATCCAAGGAAGCAATTTAGCTTAGGTCACAGTCAGGATCAGGAATCCAACCAATACATTGCTTAAATACGGATTACTGAAGGCCATTGGTAATTGTGTTTTTTTTACTGACCACAAACTGTCATTGGAGTAAAAATAACTGTTATTTTCTATATACACAATAATACATTTACTACAACAATTAAACACCATAAATACAACAACAAAAAACAAGAAGGGTTTTTTAAGAAGTGATTTGTTTTTAGTTCTAGAGTGGCGGGTTAGGGTACCGGTATATACGTTATCAAGTAAATAATACTTTGCTGATGATTTCAGCTGAATCAATCAGAAACAAAACTAAACTAAACTCTAGCCAGCTGAGCAATTTATTTAGACAGTATCAGACAATTTAATGAATTTGTTAATCCCCCCTAACATTCAATGATACCCAAAATATTACAACCCAATAATTTCAACACAAACAATTTGTCTGTTTTTTTTATTAGGGCCTTATATACCACTTACATTGTAAGGTTATTTCACTTATATCACGATGTGCCAGCCAAACTAGTGAAGGAAAGCCTCCAAAACAACACTGGCACAAACAAGACGCCACAACAGAGCGGCTTTCTCAAGATTATAAGCTCAGAGAGCACCAGGGCACAAGGAGCTCCTGCCACATTTGAAAGGGTTTCCATAATTCTCTGAGCTGTAAATCGTTGCTTTAATGCAGTGAATTTTATCTTATCATTTTGAACAATAGAATGGGCTTTTTTTGTAAATTGTTATCTCCATTTCTAGGTTCAAGCAACAGATTAAAAATACATAATTTTCCTGAATGTAGTGAAAGAAAATTGTGCATGCCTCCAGCGGAATTTAAAATAAATGTATATATATTTAAACAATGATTTTAGGGCAAGTACTGCAGTAGCTTTGTGATCCATCTCAGCCAGTAAATTCATTTTGAGTGAGATACTCTTTGGTATAGGAATAAAACAAAAGTGAAACTCTAAAATACCCAAACGTTATTTTAGCAAAAGTGTAAGAAAAACTTCCGGATTAATAGGTGACGTAAATTACTGATTTGTGACCTTTCAAACAATGAATGTAAGGGTGAAATTCAACAATAGATGTATTAAGATCTAAAAGGTCCTAGCTGGTTGGGACTAATTGTAGACAATTAGCGTAGACAAGAGATGATAAATTGTGTGTCTATGGTGGACATACAAACCACTTAAGACATTCCTCTTGACATTCAACACTAGACCCAAGCCCTGTTATAGACAGTTATTTTTATGTACTGATAACCAGCAAAGATATAGGGCCTACCCAATTTCTTGTCAAACTGATATTCCTGATAATATGACTACAAAACTTGAAAATTGATGTATTTTTTTTTGTATCTTACTAAGGCAATAAATTTATTGTATGCTTAAAAAGAAAACGTTTAAAACTTACATATTCAAGTAAATGGATAAGCACAATTTTGTTTTCTTAAGTGTCTATTAATCAATGTGACTGGAAACAGACAATACAGAACAATTAAAGGGCACCAAGACGGCACCAGGGCAAATCAGCTTCCTGATGCCCTTAAGCAGAGAAAACCAGGGCACAGGAAGCTCCAGCCAACCACCTGCAGAACAAAACAGTTTAAAAAATACATATGCAAGTAAATGAATAGGCGCATTTTGTGAAATTATTGACACATTTCAAAAGTGTGAGAATGCCTTACTGTTTCGCTTCTTAAAATAGTTTGCATGCAGAAGAAGAAATTAGTTAAACCTTATTTAATACCAATTAATAAAGAGTACAGGTCATTTTAAGGCCTTTCCTCCAAAATTGAAATATAGTTTGGAATGTAGAGAATTTAATTAGCTGGCGAGCATTCATATATAATACATTCATATGAATATTATACCCTTTGTCACATGAAGAAATTACATACATCAATTGAAAATAAACAGCGAAAACATACTTAAGTATTATTGTTATGAAAGTCATTTTGGGCCAGTAGAAAACACATTACAATTGAAATCGTGCTGAATAGATAGATGCCAATAAACGCAGTAAATTAAGTGCTTGATTCAATTTACCCTGAATTAGTCAGAGCATGGGAAAATTTCCATGTCATGCTGTCTATTGGTTTGCCAGCACATTGCAGCATTAGTCATCAGTCACTAGGGAAAATAGCACAGATAAATAAAACGTGGAAGAAAAAAATATGTTATACATCCAAACCATTGTGTGAGGCAATATTGAAACTTTAATTGCACTGCCTGTCTTTTAACCTGCGAACACATGTTTCCCTATAATTAAAATATACATGAAAGTTATTTTACTGGTGTGTTTTTTTCTGCCTGCATTTCTACCCTATCAACAGATACTTTTCTTATATTTTTATTTATGTCAGCGGAGGTAGAACTGCATGCTTTTCTGAGACTCTAAATCACGCCTTTTCAAGGCCATCTCAATACTGAATGATTTACAGATGCTCAAAACAAAAAGCATCCCAAATAATCTCTTTATTTGTTTATAAGATTTGTAGTCTATTTGATTTTGGTTTTTACGGCATACTAAAGGTTATTCCATGCCACTGAAATGGGTGAAGGAAACCACACTTGAAGCCACTCAGGACAGTATACGATGACGCCAGCTTCCTGTTACCCTTTAGCTCCGGGGGCATCATACACAACAATCTCACACCCACCTCTTCTTTGTTGAGAACCCTGTCTCATTCTAAAATAAAACTGACAAAGAAACAACCAAACAACAACAACATTAAATGCACAAAATATACTTGTGTAAAATTGATTTTGTAAACGAAACAAAGATTTTGCCACAAAGTATACAATAACTCCAATATAGTGATCAAAGTTGCATGATTGTCCTCCCAAAACTATTTTTTACAAACCAATTTACAAAAATTTGTGTTTCATAAAATATATATTATTATACACTAAAATTGGACTTGTGTATAATTGGATTGTTTCCATTACAATGCAATACAGTGCAATGTCAAGCTACTGTTACTTCACACAACACTGCAGTCTTTATTAAGTGGACATTTTAAACCCAATAATGTAGCAATACAAAGCAGTACATGTATATTTTACACATAATATGTATCAGTATATGTGGCTATTGCTAAACTTCATGTTAAGGTAAAAACTCCCAATAGAAGATGGTGCGTACATGGGGACTAGATAGGCAAAACATGTGTGCTAGTGTGTTTTGTAAAATTTGGATGAGTGATATATCTCAATTAACTGTAAATGATACCCACTCCATGGGATAGCAGCAATGTATTCTCTGTCACATCTACTGATACCTTATCTATTGTAAGCCAAACTAATACAGGGATTAAGACGCTGACCCAGGGTGACTGGAACATAAAAGTTGTCAAATTTTCCCACATTTTGCTTGTGGCTCTTGCAGGTATTCTCAATGGTGGCTCGGATATTTGATACTATGATTAGGCGACAGTTGATGAGATTTGGTGAATTTTAGTCTTAGTGCCAATTCACTGCAGCATTGAACCGAGCGTGGGAATAACCAGCAAGGCAGATATCCCATATATTACCTGGTCATTTAGGGACAATTGATCAGTTGTTTACTAGGCGTATACTGTACATATTATCACTGCCTTGCTGACAACAGGTTATGCTTACTTGTTTAATTGAGCTGTCACCAAAAGACAAATTACCATGTTTACAATTTTTCTACATTGACCAGTAACTGTTTGACATGTATTATGGTTTAAACTGGTCTTCAAATCATGTTGTCTTCAATTCTAGGCAAAGAATATTAGGTTAATCAGTACTTAGGAACTATGAATAAATTATATTTTGTTTTATTCCTAAAATCTATAGCTTAGTATACAAGAATTGAACTTCGTGGCACATCGGTAAAAAAAAAATAATGCAAAAATTAACATAATTTCTTTATATTGTTGTTCGTTAAAAGAAATCCAAATGTATCCATTTGTGTACTATGTTGCTTCTAAATGCCTCTGAAACACAGCCTGATTAAAAATAATTGTCTTAATGATACAGAGCATCTCTATACTAGATACATAAAACAGTGCAGACACTAAAAAATATTAAAAACTAGCTAAATATAAAAAAAAATTGGGATTAAATAGGAGTCTCTAAATTTATAGAATTTTTTTTTATTATTGAAAAAACGATCTGTAAATATTTTTTCTCGATAAGCACAGCCACAGCTGAGAAAATTATTTGGAATTTATAAAATAAAAAATTATTGTGTTGTCGAGATAAAATGAAAACAAATAAATCATTGACATATTGTCAAATAAGGTTGATCATTTTGTCTTTAGTTCATTTTTTTTTTCAAATTTCAAGATATCAAAAACGTATTTTTTTTTTAACAAATGCCTAATTTACTCAACAACTCAGACATTTAGGGGTTACTAAACTCAACTCAAATCGAGTGCATTTCAGTTTCGCTATTAACTGAACTTTGGTACATATGAACTTCTGAGGAAAGGGGCTTTAGTTTAATGCTGGTTTATTACCAGGATGATACTCAGCACCAATATAATGTTCCAAAAAACATAAAAGAAACACACAAATAAGTAATCCTGTTTTGATTTTTTATAAAGTTGGTGTGAAGAAAATTCTGATCACATGAAAGTACACAGGTAATTTGGCTGTAAATGCTGCTCAGTAACCTTGTAAACATCCAGACATACCCTGTGTAGGAGTGAAACATAAAAAGACATACAATAACAAAAGCTGTATTGTAGGATTGATATTAGATTGATGAATCAGTAATTAAAGCGGCAGACATTATTAAACGTAGCTCATAACCTGCGCAATCAGTCCAATTAAATACCCTAAAAATATTATTCATTTACTGATTAGTGATAAACGTCGTACTCAATAACGATGTACAAAAAACCAAGGTATTATTTCTTACATGAAGAATTGTATCGTGGCTGTTTGCTGGAAAACCAAAAAGTGGCCTTTTAAAAACTACCCTTCAATCTCAGCAGGCAATGGAGTCTTCCACTATATACGCAAGTCTCATAGATAACTACCATACTAATAAGTTACTATGGTGATAGGTTACTTTTTCTTCCAGATTTCTTGGATGCAAAAATATCTCTGGTAATTTTTTTAGGACAGCTGACTTTAAAATGTATTTGTTGTGATTTTTTGTAAGAAAACTAGGTTACAATTCCGATTATCACAGTTAGCACAAATATTAGTAGATAAAACGTTACGTTGACCTTTGAACCATTGGCTTTTTCACACCATGTTATGAAGCGGTCATCTATCTATCTTTTGACATACATCAAAGAGAACTAAAATTGTGTTCTTTACAGAAGTTTTTTCACAACCATCTTTAAATTTTGACATGTTTATGCATGTTTCAATACATAATCATATTGTTACATGTACTTACGTCTCTTGTAAAAGGGCTACCTTTGGGGTAATAAGTTTAACAGCCTTACATCTAAGCTGTTATACATGAATATGTATACACTAATCTAAAAATTCACATTATATATCATATCATATCATGAAACAAATCAAAATCTAAAATTTCTCTCAAACAATAATAAGTTTCTCTCCTGTTGCTTCAAACAAAACAATAACTTCTGAAGTATGATTAACTATGGTTGTACATGTACGTGTAAAACAGAGTAAAAAATATAAAAAATAGTAAAATAAACGTTATTTAAAAAAATGGCAATATAATGTCCTTGTCTTCAGCGTATATATGCGCGTAAGTGTTGCCATGGTACCAACTTAAACAACATTATGACATTTTCTGATACATCTTTAAAGTCCAAGTGATTTTACTATGAATAGTTCTTAGTATGGACAGTTTTAGTTCAACACATTACCTGTATCACTTAGCCTGGTGTATGTTTAAGTCGCTTTGCTGATATTTGCTTGTTTATTTGACAGGGGTTTTACTGTTAGTTATTTCACCCTTCTGACAGAGTATCAGCCCAAAAAACACAGAGCCTGGGTAGTTTGTTGTTAAAGATTACCGTATCTCACTCATAAGTTGGGATAACCCATAATTGGGATAAGCGGTGACTTCATAAGAGCCGGTCGTTAACCTCCCGTGGCGGGCTAATCCTTGCCAATCAGACATGCATGCCTCTCAAAAAAACATAAGGTCATGCATGGCTAACCCCCTGTGGTACGCAACGTTCATTGCAGACCTCATATTTTCACGCGAACAGTTTTTCAGTTTAGTGGAGGCTATATATATATATAAACAAAATTTCAGGCCAACGACCGCAATTCACGCAAAGTAATTACGTCTGATTCACAAAGTATTTCGGTAAGCCGAAATAAACGGACCATTATACTAGTATATTTGGTTGATTGATTGATAAGTTATAAAGTGTGTCATATATTTGGATTAAATACTCTGATCTTCACACACCTGAAGAAGTTGACTGATAGTCTACGAAAGTTTGTGATATTTATTCCGTTCCAACAGTTAGTCTTAAAGGTGCTCATTTAATTTTCTTTCATAGTCTGATCATGTAAATAAGAAGAATTATATATTTTAAGAATTTCACAGTTTTCATTGTTAGTATCAGAGCAGTAAAGTTTTGGTTGTCTAATGGAACTTATATAAGATCTAGCAGAAGAAGCAATATTGATAACAAAAATTGAAAAGCTACAGGGTAATTACAAAGGTGTGAACTTAAAACCTTTAAAAAGTCTATACAGTACTATTATGAATACTCAGGCATAGAATTAATACTATATGATATGAATCTTTCTTTATATTACAGATTAGCAAAGAAAGTGGACTTATGCAAGGATTTTACCAAGCTTGATTTAACGAAAAGGTAGGACAAATTTGTTTTTTCCTTCTGTGATTTTTGTTCCTGTATTAACTTTCTTGCATCAGGGTTGATAGAGCTTTCATCAACAGGTGACCAAATTAAAGATCTGAGTATGGCGTGGTTTAACAATACTGGTAACAAACAAAACAACAAAAACACTTTGTACATTATGAATTAAATGAAATTCTGATTTTAAAAAAAACATTCACTTTGAGATCCTCTAAAATATTCAATATTACAAAAACAAAATCCTAACTTTTATACCCAACATGTATGGGGTTTTTTTCTAGATATTTATTCTATATTGCAATATGTTCTACATTTTATTATGTTTATCGTAAGGGGGTTTTAACTAAACATAAACAAATAACACTCTAGTGAGAAATTTGCTCAACTCAACATAAAAAGATTATGTCTACCTGAGCGAAAAGAAACAAGTAGAGTGCTCGAGTATAACAAGAGATTGTTGTTTCCAATTTCATGACAACTTTCATAACATGAGAGATCAACATCAGCAGATATATAGCAGCCAATAAAAATTCAGGTCAAAGAATTTTCTCATAGCAAGACAAAAACATATATTAGTAATACATATATGTAAATTTATCTGGAAATAAATAGACTACATCTGTATGAATACAACGTGTTACTTAAGTATCTTTTAGAACACTCATAATAGCGGTTGGATAATAGATTTTTTCATGAACGTCATCTGTTCAGCGCTTTCTTTATGCCAACGTCATATTATCTTCTTGCTTCTTGAAATGTTATTAACCCCATGTAAACCACATTAACAATGGAAATTTTTTAAAGTTGTATTTTCCAATTTGCTAGTCAGACAAACGGGTTGCCTAATTATGTATGGGGTGCTAAGCAGTATTTAATTTGTTGATCACTCCGATACCAGAGACATTATTGAATATTGTCACAGCAAAAAATGTAGTCGATTAAAAAAAATAGCCAGCTCTTCATTAACTTGGATTGATTTACAGCTTAAAAAGTATACAAAATCAATAAATAAATAAATAAAGTTTTCTTGTGGACACGGTGTTCTCAGCATTAAAATGCCAGTGAACACATCTTATGTATTCTTATGTGTTCATTTTAGATAACACTGTCAATTTGTTACTTTCAAGTTGAAAATCCATCAAAGTCAGGCTTTTGTAATGTGAAGACACTTCAAGTATTAGGCTTTGTTGGAAATACACTGTTCCTCCAGTGCCATGTGACCTAGCATAAATGTAAGCTC
Source organism: Katharina tunicata (assembly GCA_032466195.1). Taxonomy (NCBI): domain Eukaryota; kingdom Metazoa; phylum Mollusca; class Polyplacophora; order Chitonida; family Mopaliidae; genus Katharina; species Katharina tunicata. The sequence goes on from JAVFBZ010163552.1 coordinate 16,757, forward strand.
ACAACATTGGCCTACTGCCCTTTCCCAGAGGGATCTATGACTGAGATAGCTTTCTCCAAAAAAATAGGAGTCTTCTAATACATTCATACCATCTAAAGTAGTAACAAGATTTTTTCACCTCTGGATAAGTCAAAAATCTTCACGTACACATACAGGTAACAGGTAAAAAAAAACCTGGTCACAGAACCAACTTTGATTTATTTCTCAGGAAATCATAACACTTTAGATCATATAAGAGATACAGCTAGATATCAAGCGGAACATTTTTTCTTGAGATAGAAGAACGGATGCAAACATAAGGATACATATTTTTGATACAGGTATGATTATGGTAAATTTATTAATAACAGGTAAATTTATTAACAACTTGTTAATTAAAAAACTTTCAAAAATTTAAATACCTCAATATTTTTTACTTACTTGGACATTCGATAAATACTTTCTTAGCACCTGTACAAATCGGTAAAGGAAATGTCTCCCTTTGCACTACAAAACCTTTATTTCCAACTTTTGTGATCACTTTTTTTACGGTAAATTTTGTTAACATATTTTCTCTTCCTCTGGATAATTACTTGCAAGATCAACTTGAAACATGTTCGCCAAGGGAAGTAAACATGCATGCAGCGTATATATATATATATA
>JAVFBZ010163563.1:0-12398 GCA_032466195.1 Katharina tunicata
GTTCCAGGGCTTCACTCAGTGCATATAGATGTTCGTGTTTTGAGGTAGAATTGTACTGAATAATGTTGAATGGTGTGTGACTCGAGTCGCCTCAGCACGCTTTAAAGCGCTCGCCTTTCACAGTACGACCTAATACCCAGCGCTACCAGCTTTTTGATCAACCATGGCAAAGTTAACACACTTGGAACAGTGTTTTGGAGGCCTCCATATGCCCAACCTATAGGAATGGGGGACGGCGCCCTGTGAATTCCGCTGTGGGGGCTATACCCTCTTCCTCTGGGCGAAGGCGGATCGACGATTCATACTCTACCGACGGTGCCAGGGCCACTACCATCCCCTCCCAGGCGCCGAGTTGATGATCATTACCTGTTGGCGATGCGGCTACATCAAGCACCTAACCCCCACAACAGACTACGATCAAGATTGTTGTGAGCGGATGAAGCAAGAGAGACAGGCTACAGCGAACCCCTTCTTAACAGGTAACTTCTAGGCTCGGCGCCGTTCCAAATGCCCTTTTCAGGGCCACCCAATCCCACCGAAAAAGATCTAAACGTTTGCAATTTTTTAAAATCAGTGTGAAGTTGATTTTGAATTCTTTTTTTAATTGTTTAACGCATGTCTTTTTAATGGTCTTCTTTTTCATGTCGTTTATAACACCAAACCCCACACCATCCTTTTATTTTGTTTCCTGTCTTTCTGTTCATGTCATATTCTTTGATTAAAAAACAAACACCCGACCCCCACAAACAACATTCACATCTTCACCCCTGCCTAATGAGCAGACGACCGTGACACGTGACGTCATGGGTGACCTCCCTTGACTTCACCTGACCCCGCCTGACCTCCCTGACCCCTGACCTCTCACCCCCACTCACACCACCCGAACACCTTCGGGATACCTTCAGGGATCTCCGGTCAACCTCGGAACCGCCGCAAAATACCTGCGCACAATCCTCAATCCTACACACAGCGCCCTCTGGTGCATAGCATCAGACGACCGTGACGTCATGAGTGACCTCCCCTGACCTCCCAACATGCACCGCATGAGCAGACGACCGTGACGTCTAAAGTGACCTCCCCTGATCTCACAACAACTCCAAGCTGACCAAAGTCGACCAATCAACAGCCGACACACACCATCACACCATTCACTTCCGGTACACAGAACCTGCGCAGAAAACCATTACGCTTTGCTGCCCTTTTGTGGGCTAAATCCTATACCTACAACCTAGGGTTTTTGCTGATTTTGGGCTCATATGTGGACCGCATACGCTATCAACTGCCCCGATTATACTACTAGCCTCAAACATAAATAGGGGCCCGCGCCGTGGCTCAGTGGTTAGCGCGTCTGACTGCAGATCCTCGTAAGCAGCACGCAAAATTGTTTAACACCACTTTACCTTTAAACCCCGTTGAATCCGGTTAGTTTTTGTTATTGTTTCGTCCGTTGTTCTCATAAATTGTCATTTTTATGTTAACAGTGTGTTTTGTGAGCGAATGAGATGCCTCCTAAACGTAAAGCTAGCGGCAAGACTAAGTCACGCTGTTCAACGAGTAAGCGGTGAAGGCGCCATTGTGGAGCCCCGGCTCGCTTTGCCGACAGTGCTATGCCTTCGTCATCTTTTGAGAGAGCGTCGGCGAGTGTGAGCGGTGACATCCGAACCCCGGTGTTCGCGGAACGAGGAGAGGAAACAGGTAATGTTTCTGAGAATTTGTCTTTAAGTACTATAGCCAACTGCACACTAATTTGCAATTCGTTGACGCTCTAAATGCTTTTAGCAACATAACTGAATTTTTGGAGAGAAGCAGACCTCATATTCAAGCGTTGGCAACTTATGTCGGTGAACAGCCTGATAATCCAAGTAGCAATTGTATGATACATAATAATCATAATCAGAGTTTTGCCACAAATCAGTTAGCTAATACTTTGCCTGTTGTATATAATGAACTTTTAATGAGCCCGGGAACTGCGTTGTCCCAGGCCCTTGTAACATGTGAACCTACTCCACTGCATAGTATTTGTGACTCTATTAGTCCCTGAAAATATTAAGGAAAAAATTTGGAAAGGTGAGTATGTGGATTTTTCTCTACTTTTGAAAAGCAGTAAAGACTTGCTTGATCCGTCTTATACTCTACGTTTAGGGATAAGTGACGGTTATACAGTGATGCGACCTACAATCGCAACTAACACCATAACAGACATCAGTACCTGGGTGTCTGCCTACACAACATTTGTTAATATATATTTACAACGTCATCCAGAGAAGGCTAGGGATATGTTAAAATACATGAGCACCATTCGAACAGCAGCATTTCGCTATGGTGGCTCCTCTTGGCGTACATATCATGAGCAATTCCGTTTACGCTTGGCAAAAAACCCATCACGAACATGGTCGGTCCTAGATGGCGAATTATGGATGACTACTATGATACCTGCTGATATTGGCAAACAAGCCTCTTACAAGCGTCCCAGTACTGAGAGGTCAAAGAGTGCAGAGAGGCAAGTCTGTTGGGCTTTTAATGTTGGGAAGTGTAATTTTGAGAGATGCAAGTTTGCACATTTATGTAGCAAGTGTGGTGGGTCTCATGCTGCAAACGTACGACGGATCTTAACATTAGAGTAAGCCATTTCAGTCTGGCCCCCACCCCAATAAAGGTGGACAAATTGGGGGCAATGCTTAACAAGTACCCTCATAAACAAGACGCTGTATTTTTGTTACAAGGCTTCACACAAGGGTTTTCCTTACATTATTTTGGCCCAAGGGGGGCTAGACATGCTGGCAATTTAAAATCTGTTCAAGACAACCCTTAAATTGTACAGCGAAAAATTAACAAGGAATTGAGTTTGGGCAGAAATGAGGGTCCTTTTGATTAACCTCCTTTTCCTAATTTAAGAATATCTCCAATAGGTTAAGTGCCTAAGAAAGTGGAAGGTGAGTAAAGATTAATCCATCATTTATCCTATCCTAAGGGAGAATCCTTTAATGATTTTGTAGATCCTAATGAGCGCTCGGTTACATACTCCACGCTCGACGACGCAATAGATATAATACAAAATGTAAGTGGAAATACACATTTAGCAAAAGAAGATGTGAGCTCAGTTTTTAGACTCCTCCCAGTTTGTAAAAACTGTCTTGATCAGCTTGGATTTTTCTTTCAGGGTAAATTTTATTTTGATAAATGCCTCCCTATGGGCTGTTCTGTTTCTTGCTCAACATTTGAAAGGTTTAGTACATTCTTGGAGTATTGTGCAGTACATCAATCGGGCGAGGAAGGTGTGAGACACTACCTTAATTACCTTAAACGGCCTTAAACGAAAAAAGCTTCGCCTCTGTGAACTTCAATCTTTGATAGGTGCCTTGAATTTTGCCTACAAGGCCATACGGCCAAGGCGAACATTTTGTAGGCGACTTATTGATGCTTCATGTCATGTAAATAAGCCTCATCATTTCGTTCGGTTGAATAAAGGAATGAAAGAAGATTTAAAAATGTGGCTTCTTTTTCTAGACGACTTCAATGGTGTAGTGTATTTTTTGTATCAGTTTTGGGAGTCTAACTCTAGATTAGAACTTTTTACAGATGCAGCAGGATCAAGCGGATTCGGTGCTTATTTCAGGGGTCATTGGTTCTACAGTAAATGGCCGGTGGATTGGCAAAATGACGGAATTTGCCAAGATATCACTTTCCTAGAGTATTTTCCTATTGTTGCTGCTGTGCTAGTTTGGTGTCATCTTCTAAGGAACAAGAAAGTTGTTTTCAGAGTTGACAATATGGATGTTGTACAAATTTTAAACAGCTCAACGAGTAAGTCCCCCAGAGTGATGTCCCTGGTCAGACAACTTGTACTTCAGTGCATGAGACATTAAATTTTGATTAAGTGTATACATGTTGCTGAATCTAAGAATAATTCAAGCGATGCTTTATCTCGGTTACAGTTACAGCGTTTCCGGCAACTAGGACCGAGTGCAGACAGAGAGGCAACACCAATACCCAGTTCCTCGTGGAAAATTCAATTCTAGATGCACAGGCTTTGTTGCATAAATCCCTAGCATCCAAATCATGGCGGGCGTACGAAACGGGTTTTCAGTCGTTTGTTCGGTTTAGAGAAAAATCTAAGTTACAACAATTATGGCCTGCTCCAGTTTCTCATATTGCAGCGTTATTAGGTTATTTGTCTCTGAATCAATTGCTCCATCAACTGCTATAACGTACATTGCAGGAATAAGTAACCATCACAAATTACGCGTGTGGAAGGACCCTACTCGACACTTTTTAATTAAAAAGATTTTGGAGGGGTTCCGGCGTGCTAAAATTCTACCGGATACCCGGTTACCAATTACATTACCTATCCTTATTAAAGTTCTCCGGTCTCTTCCATGTGTTTGTTCCTCGGTGTTTGAAACACTATTATTTAAGTCAGCGTATTTGCTTGCTTACTTTGGGTAGCTCAGAGTGAGCGAGCTGGTAATTGATTCAGGGTCGGATAAATCTGGGAGAGCATTGCAGGTCAATGACGTTACATTTGAACACACAACTCAATGCCTTGGAATTGTTCTGAGATTAAGGTTAATAAGAGATCTGCCCAGTGGTAGCCATTCAGCATTATCTGTCTGTACGTCATTCCTCAAGAAATGAATTACAATGTCATTATAACAATGAACCTATGACGAGATATCAGTTTACTGCTTTATTAAAAAAATCTCTCCAGTTTGCGGAAATTCCATGCAAGTTGTATACATCTCACAGTTTCAGAATCGGTAGCGCCAGTACAGCAGCAATGCTGGGCCTCCCAGAGGAATATGTCAAACAACTAGGCCGATGGAAAAGCAGTGCTGTTAAAACATATATTCGATAATATATCAGTGTTTACATACATATATATACATTATGAATTAATGTAAAACCCCTTTTTCAGGTTCAAAAGAGGTTTGGATCATGGGACCCTCATATATTTACTGGCCACATCGGCGGGCGTTGGTTCGCCCGGGTGGGGAGCGTTTGGGATATCCCCCAGACGTATGTAATATCCGCTGGGCTGGGCGGCGAGGCATGATGTGGAGTCAACTGGTTCCCCAGTTGCGACACGACTTGGACTCCCTTCCCGCACCAGATGTCCTCATTATACACTTGGGAAGTAATAATATGGTAAGGCAAAAGTCGGTTAAGCTTTATCATACTATAAAAAACGATATTGAAACGATTCAAACTATTTTACCAGACTGTACGTTGATATGGTCTGATTTATTGTCCAGGTTGTACTGGCATGGTGTAAAGAATTTCCCTGGAATAGAAAAGGCTAGAAAGAAAGTTAACCAACATGCCGGTTCAGAATGTATATCATTGGGGGGTAAGCAAATTAGACATGATATGATTTGTTATAATGTGCCTGGCTTAAAACGGCAGGATGGGGTACACCTGTCTGACATTGGCTGTGATATATTTAATTTGGATTAAGCTGAAGCTATCCAACAAGTTCTTGAGTGATTAGGTCGGAATAAAGGTAGCATTTCAGGTGGGGATGGGTGTGTATGCCACACACATGTGGGCAGAACTGTGAGCAATCTACGCTATTCCGCATGTGATACCACACTGGGAGTATGGTAAGTTATCTCACATTATGCATTGGGTATAATGGGGTGAGATATAAGGTTACCAATCCACATGGTTATGGTATTGTCTGGGACCTGATATGTTATATCAGGCAGGCAAATTCTACTGGGGCTGGACACGAGTCTGTGATACCACGGGCAGTGGGCCCAAGTTGCGCCTATTGTTTGCGCCAGGGCAGGCCGGCAGCAATATAGTTATGGCATATTGTCTGGGACCTGATATGTTATATCAGGTAGGCAAATTCAACTGGGGCTGGACACTGGTCTGTGATACCACGGGCAGTGTGCCCCAGTTCGTCTATTGTTGCACGGGCAGTAATATGACAGGTTATATTGTCCCACAGTTTGGGCCCCATCTTATGCTTCCTTCAATACATGCTGTGGCTTTATCTTCCAACAATTAGTCTTCACGCCTTGTTTATTTACTTAAGTGATGTTGTTAATTTACAAGTCTAATGCGGGTGTAGTCAAGGCTTTTAGCCACAGAATGCCAGGTTTCCTCCAACGAATGTCTGGTCATGTATCTTATTGGTCTCCGAAAATAGCATCTGGGAAAAGTATGGAAGAAAATGAAATTATATAACCTTAATAAGAGAATAACCCCAAAACTGGACTTCAAGATATGCCATAGTTTATAAAAATCGGATATTTACGGTCCCTAAACAAGTATAACTTTCAACTGACCACCATGCCCCAAGTCTGAGCCTTTAATATTAAATGCTGGAAATAAAACAAAATAACGAATGACGAATGGTATTGGTACCATAATTCTTAGTAGGTAGGTTAAACAGAGTTGACAATGTTTTTGAGGACAAACTATGAGAGTAATTTGTCCTCTATATATCGGCATATATATAGTTTCTAGGATTCCCCACTAGTTGAATCAGTTTAGGGATATTCCTAACGTATATAGAAGAGGCATTTGGCAACAATCTACATTTCTATATATAACGATGATCTCACTAGTGGAGTCACGTGACCTGTTAAATGTGAGCGTACAGAACGCATACAATGGCCTCGTGTAAATCTGTGTTCGACTCAGCGTCATGTGTATGACCTTGTTTTAAGCTGTCAAATGCTGAAAATAAACCGAGCCGCCCCATAGACTGGTATGGGGCTCAAACTGAATACGGAAGTGGTTAGGCCTATGTTAAATAACTGAGCTGTCATAACTAGACGTGCATAGGCCTATGTGGAAGATGGCATCTGAACCCGCAGGTAAGTCTTAGCACAGACCTAGCCGTATTGCTGTCGTTAGACAAGTTCTCCTGATAAACCGTGTGATGCAATTGGACAGTCGTTCATATAACAGTCTCTACTAATGATTAATTCTTTAAAATAAGTTAACCTGAAAGAAGTAACATGCATAACATGCCTATATTTAGGCATATCTATTAAATATGTAGGCCCACTAAAACGAGACATAGAAGGCAACATATTTTAATAACACAAAATATAGAAGACACATTCCATATTTCGAAACCAAAACGTTAACAAATCATTTATAGCCTACTTGAGTGATGCATGAAGATCCAAAACACACCAACCCCACTCATAAGTATCTAATGTTTTCAAAAAACTGAAGTCAGACGATTTGTAAGTTACTTTTACAGGAGAGGATGTTAGCAGGGCTTAATGTGGTCATAGGGATCTACCTGGGCAAAAAGGAGGTCTTAATGATAATAGATGCCATATGAAATAAGACCGTTTGCCATGTTTATTTTGGTGTCCATGCACTCAATGCTTCAAATCTATCTGTATTTGTTCGTACACCTCTCGGCATCATTGTGCATGTTAGCTCGGGATTTGTATGGCGCCTCTGTGCGTGAACCAGCAGACCGCAACGAACGTGTTCTGATACTCATTCCATGTGGTATTAATGCGTTCGGTTTACACTACATGTCCTCTCGCTGTCCAGTGCTCTGTCATTCTTCACTAGACTATGCATGAGTTGACAAGACACATGCCATGTTGTTCCACGTAGATTTTAATCACCCAAGATTAACAAAATAATTGAACAAGACGACCAGCTCAAGCATATGCTTAACTTAAATTGAAATCTGTTAACCAGTGTGATTGCCAGTGAATTTAAACTGCTCAAGTGGGTGAACATGGTTAACCAGTGTGATTGCCAGTGAATTGAAACCGCTCAAGTGGTTAAACGTGGTTAACCAATGTGATTGCCAGTTTATTTAACAAGCTCAAGTGGTTAAACATGGTTAACCAGTGTGATTGCCAGTGACTTTAAATTGCTCAAGTGGGCGAACGTGATTAACCAGTTTGATTGCCAGTGAATTGAAACCGCTCAAGTGGTTAAACGTGGTTAACCAATGTGATTGCCAGTTTATTTAACAAGCTCAAGTGGTTAAACATGGTTAACCAGTGTGATTGCCAGTGTATTTAAATTGCTCAAGTGGGCGAACGTAGTTAACCAGTTTGATTGCCAGTGAATTGAAACCGCTCAAGTGGGTGAACGTGGTTAACCAATGTGATTGCCAGTTTATTTAACAAGCTCAAGAGGTTAAACTTGGTAACCAGTGTGATTGCCAGTGAATTTAAATTGCTCAAGTGGGCGAACGTCGTTAACCAGTTTGATTGCCAGTTTACTTAACCCACTCCTCGGAGTGAATATGGTAAACCTGTGACACTGATCTTACAATTACAGGTTATCGCTGCGTTTGTTATTACACAAACTGGTCACAGTATCGTCCAGGGACCGGGAAATTCGTCCCTGAAAATGTCGACCCGAATCTTCTCACACACGGCATATATGCTTTTGCCAAACTGGATGGGAATCGTCTAAAGGCGTTTGAATGGAACGACGAGTCTACGGAATGGATGAAAGGAATGTAAGTAATTCTGCACGGATGAAAGGAATTTTTGACATCTATGTAGCTGAAAGGAATGTAAGTACCTCTATGTGGCTGAAAGGAATGTAAGTACTTCTATATGTATGAAAGGAATGTTATTTCTTCTATGTTGATGAAAGGAATATTAGTACTCTATGTGGATGAAAGAAATGTAAGTACATCTATGTGGATAAAAGGAATGTTAGTACTTCTATGTGGCTGAAAGGAATGTAAGTACTTCTTTGTGGATGAAAGGAATGTTAGTATTTCTATGTGGATGAAAGGAATGTTAGTATTTCTTTGTGGATGAAAGGAATGTTAGTATTTCTTTGTGGATTAAAGGAATGTAAGTATCTCTATGTGAATAAAAGGAATGTAAGTATATCTATGTGGATGAAAAGAATGTAAGTACTTATATGCGGATGAAAGGAATGTTAGTACTTCTATGTGGATGACAGGAATGTAGTACTTCTATGTGGATGACAGGAATGTTAGTACTTCTATGTGGATGAAAGGAATGTAATTATCTCTGTGGATGAAAATAATGTTAGTACTTCTATGTGGATGAAAGGAATGTTAGTACTTCTATGTGGATGACAGGAATGTCAGTACTTCTATGTGGATGAAAGGAATGTAATTATCTTATGTGGATGAAAATAATGTTAGTACTTCTATGTGGATAAAAGGAATGTTAGTACTTCTATGTGGATGAAAGGAATGTTAGTACTTCTATGTGGCTGAAAGGAATGTTAGTATTTCTATGTGGATGAAAGGAATGTTAGTACTGCTATGTGGATGAAAGGAATGTTAGTACTTCTATGTGGTTGAAAGGAATGTTAGTATCTCTATGTGGATGAAAGGAATGTTACTACTTATATGTGGATGAAAGGAATGTTAGTATCTCTATGTGGATGAAAGGAATGTAAGTACTTCTATGTGGATGAAAGGAATGTTAGTATATATATGTGGATGAAAGGAATGTTAGTACTTCTATATGGATGAAAAGAATGTTAGTATTTATATGTGGATGAAAGAAATGTTAGTATCTCTATGTGGATGGAAGGAATGTTAGTATCTCTATGAGGATGAAAGGAATGTTAGTATTTATATGTGGCTGAAAGGAATGTTAGTACTTCTATATGGATGAAAGGAATGTTAGTATTCATATATGGATGAAAGGAATGTTAGTATCTCCATGTGAATGAAAGGAATGTTAGACCTTCTATGTGGATGAAAGAAATGTTAGTATCTCTATGTGGATGAAAGGAATGTTAGTATCTCTATGTGGATGAAAGGAATGTTAGTATCTCTATGTGGCTGAAAGAAATGTTAGTACTTCTATATGGATGAAAGGAATGTTAGTATTTATATGTGGATGAGAGGAATGTTAGTATCTCTATGTGAATGAAAGGAATGTTAGACCTTCTATGTGGATGAAAGAAATGTTAGTATCTCTATGTGGATGAAAGGAATGTTAGTATCTCTATGTGGATGAAAGGAATGTTAGTATCTCTATGTGGCTGAAAGAAATGTTAGTACTTCTATATGGATGAAAGGAATGTTAGTATTTATATGTGGATGAAAGGAATGTTAGTATCTATATGTGGATGAAAAGAATGTTAGTATCTCTATGTGGCTGAAAGGAATGTTAGTACTTCTATGTGGATGAAAGGAATGTTAGTATCTCTATGTGGATGAAAGGAATGTTAGTATTTCTATGTGGATGAAATGAATGTTAGTATTTCTGTGTGGATGAAAGGAATGTTAGTATCTCTATGTGGGTAATAGGAATGTTAGTATCTCTGTGTGGAGGAAAGGAGTGTTAGTACTTCTATATGGATGAAAGGAATGTTAGTATTTCTATGTGGATGAAAGGAATGTTAGTATCTCTATGTGGATAAAAGGAATGTTAGTATCTCTATGTGGATGAAAGGAATGTTAGTACTTCTACATGGATGAAAGGAATGTTAGTATTTCTATGTGGATGAAAAGAATGTTAGTATCTCTATGTGGATGAAAGGAATGTTAGTACTTCTATATGGATGAAAGGAATGTTAGTATCTCTATGTGGATGAAAGGATTGTTATTACTTCTATATGGATGAAAGGAATGTTAGTATCTCTATGTAGATGGAAGGAATGTTATTACTTCTTTAGAATGGATGAAAGACATGTAAGAATCTCGGTGTTTGTGCGAGTCTAAGAAATGAATGAAGAAATGTATTAAGAATCTCGACCATGTGTGTGCGAGTCTAGATGGAATGGATCAAATGAATGTATTAAGTATCGACTTGTGTTTGCGAGTCTATGGAATGGATGAAAGAAATGTATTAAGTATCTCTGTGTGTGTGTGCGTGTCTATGGAATAGATGAAAGAAATGTATTAAGTATCTCTATGTGTATACGAGTCTTTAGACTGGATGAAATAAATGTATTACGTATCTCTTTGTGTGTGCGAGTCTATGGAATGGATAAAAGAAATGTATTAAGTATCTCTGTGTGAGAAAGTCTATGGAATGGATGAAAGAAATGTATCTTTTTGTGAATGCTAGTCTATGGAATGGATGAAAGAAATGTATCTTTTTGTGAATGATAGTTGGTGAGTGATAGAATGGATGAAAGAAATGCGAGTATCTCTTTGTGAATGGGAGTCTATGGAATGGATGATTCTATGGAATGGATGAAAGAAATGCGAGTATCTCTTTGTAAATACGACTCTAAGGAATGGATGAAGGAAATGTGAGTATCTCTTTGTGAATGCGAGTCAATGGAAAGGATGAAATAAATGCGAGTATCCCTTTGTGAATACGAGTCTATGGAATGGATGAAAGAAATGTGAGTATCTCTTTGTGAATGCTAGTCAATGGAATGGATGAAAGAAATGCGAGTATCTATTTGTGAATGCGAGTCAATGGAAAGGATGAAAGAAATGCGAGTATCTCTTTGTGAATACAACTCTATGGAATGGATGAAAGAAATGTGAGTATCTCTTTGTGAATGCTAGTCAATGGAATGGATGAAAGAAATGTGAGTATCTCTTTGTGAATGGATAAAAGATCACAAAATAACAACTCAATAAAAAAAAACATTAACACCATTACCCAGTATAATATTAAATGCGATCCGTTACAAATCAAATGTATCTGGTGTTTCTGTATCTAAAATCTTTTCAAATGTTTTACATTTTCCAAGGTACGCAAAATTCAATGACTTAAAGAAGCAAAACCCCAAGCTGAAAACGTTGCTGGCTGTAGGCGGATGGAATATGGGTTCACAGCCCTTTACGAGCATGGTTAAAACAGTGACAAACAGAGCCGAGTTTGTCAAAACATCCGTTGAATTCTTGCGAAAGCGTGACTTTGATGGATTGGACGTTGACTGGGAGTACCCTTCCAATAGAGGCAGTCCACCCGAGGACAGACAAAACTTTACCAGTCTGTTACAGGTTAGTGGGGAATAACCTATAGAACCCTTAAAAAGTTACCAGTTACACATTTTTAGTATTAGTGCATTCATTAAGTGTTGAAGGTGGCTAGTATTTACAGCTAACGATACATTGGCTTTGTCTGGGGGTATTGGTGTGCACATAGATGTGACTCCTGGTCGGGTCTCAGTGAATACATTGCCTTTGTCTGGGGGGATTGGTGTACACATAGGTGTGTCTCCTGGTCAGGTCTTAGTGGATACATTGCCTTTGTCTGGGGGTATTGGTGTGCACGTAGGTGTGCCTCCTGGTCAGGTCTCAGTGGATACATTGCCTTGGTCTGGGGGTATTGGTGTGCACATAGGTGTGTCTCCTGGTCAGGTCTTAGTGGATACATTGCCTTTGTCTGGGGGTATTGGTGTGCACGTAGGTGTGCCTCCTGGTCAGGTCTCAGTGGATACATTGCCTTGGTCTGGGGGTATTGGTGTGCACATAGGTGTGTCTCCTGGTCAGGTCT
>JAVFBZ010163574.1:2353-16119 GCA_032466195.1 Katharina tunicata
ATATTCTAAAAATAACAGCTAGAATAATTTCCTGTAATTATACTGAAAACTTTCGATTTTAAATGTCCTCTTAAAATTAAAATCGATAGAAGTTTCTTTTCTTGCAAATGCATATTGCGTGTATCGTGACGTAAACAAATATAATGATAAGAAAAAAGCTGAGGTGTCAACTTGTGCATGCATTATTTCCTAATTGGGAAATAAACTGCTCTCCGAAACACTAATGACTCATTAAATGTTGACTCCCTTGACAATAACGAGGTGCGAAAACTGTGTCGACTATCAAATTCCGACATCTTTGAAATTGAATGTCTGGATTACGGCATTAAATGCTAATGGGATGTTCCAAACAATGCTTGATTCATTAATCAGCGCATTTAGTTAAAACGATAACTCACGAATATCTACATTTACCTTCAGTTTCAATTTCATTTAAAACAAGCCTAATTAATCTTATAACTCATATTACTATCGTTAGGACATACTCACGAGAAAACAAGTCGACCTGACGAGTGAGGAGTAGAAAAAATCGGAATGGGAATGGGAAAATGGTATTGATGGCGCTTGTAGTTTTAGATCATTATAACTACATGTATGCGCGCAATTAATTGGTATTATTTGAAGTCATTGGATCAGTTCATGTTAAAACGAATTCATTTAGACTTGTAAGTGGTTATATGTGTGTTTATCATATACGCAGCAACTGGTTTAAACCCCTTTTTGGAATTATACTGGGGATTCATGATATTTTCTAGCTATGCCAACACACAAAAAGCGATTGAAACAACCGTCACGAGCAACGTTATATTGGGAACAACTTAACAGGAAATTTTCACTGGCATCAGGAGCTAGGCATATGTCACAGTTTCCGTCAGAGTGTTTATTTATTCTGTATAGATATGAATTTATCCGAAAGTGAGCAGGGAAGAAACGAAACAACACGATATCGCCTTTCCGAGAAAGTTTTGTGGATGACAACTTTGTGCAAACAACCGAGGCTTGGAAACGATAAAAAGATCGACCAGTTACAGGAGCTTACAATCTTTCCTGCCATAAACAAAATGAAGTTTGAACACAGAAAATGACTCGGCTACCGACAAACCTATACCACGGATATCTTTCAGCCAGGTCATGGACTACTTGAGTAATTGGTCCGCCCACTCATTCCCTGACCCGGAAGCATAAAATACATTAATATTTCCAAAGGACATTGAGCTATTTGTATACAATATTTAACATATTCCTGGACATTTACAAGAAGCATAAAATACATTAATATTTCCAAAGGACATTGAGCTATTTGTATACAATATTTAACATATTCCTGGACATTTACAAGAAAATTGGAAGTTATTAATAGCTTGCAGAGCACTTAGGCAATCAGAAAAAATAACTGCTCGAGCTGGGAGTAGTACACATCCCCTATATGCTAGCCTGTTATGTGTCGAAACAAACATTAACATATGCAGGATAACATGTAATTCCTAAATGATTAATTGTATTTTGATTTATTTGATCTTTAATTTGTCCTAAACATGCTTGTAATACAATCTGGCCGTTTACAAACTCGGCATTTTCATGAACAAAAGGCTTTTCAAACAAATAAAGCAACTTGTTTTCTCCGTAACGTAATGCCAGTAATGATGTATAAACCTTGGCAAATAAAAGCCTTTGTCACTGAGTATCAATTATTGGTTAAAGTTCCATAATTTGTTCTCAGTTTTATTCCATAATGTTAGTGGGAAAGAACTTGAGAAAAGTCTTGGATCAAGTAATATGTCTACCTTATCTTAAATAATTCTATACATATTCTCTGTCAGATAGCACTTGCATCAGTCCTCTCCCTTTCTGTTATTAATGTCGTTTCTATTAATAAATAAACTTTATCCGCTGTCTCAATATTGTTCGGAGAGTGCAATTCAATCACAGTTTCGTATCTGGTCCACTGGGTTAAGGCTATTATAAACAGTAGCTAGGGTACCTTCCAGTTTATTGACGAAATAAGCAGATTTCTGTATTACATTGATTTGGTACTTTTAGATATTTTTAACCACAACGATTCTTAATTTAGCTGCATCTATGTCATCCAGGTATAATTAAGCGCATTATCCCGAAGTAACGAAAGACACCCGAGCATCTGGCAAACATCAACAACCGTTTGTTTCTCTTAATTAAATAATCCGTAAAATAATTTGATGATCTGAAAATTGACAAACCATCCCAATCTCATTTATACCAATTTGTACCAGTAGAACAAGTCATATTAAAATACATGTTAAATGGTCAAACCTCGTAAATCTCTTAGAATACAAGTTCCAATGTGAGATAATTTTAAGGCTCGCCTCTTGTACATTACTTACGAATGGAATCACTTCCGTTATTTTCCTTACTATCAATTTTATAAATCAATTGAGGATATTACACAGTGTACTTTGAATACCAATGATATTATCACCAATAGTAGAAATTGTAACACAGATATATTGCTTCACCTCTCGTAAATTATCCAATCAACTACTCGTTCGATCAATAAAATGGTGAATAATATCTAGTGTTCAACCTCCTGATGATGGTTTGTTGAAAACAACGGCAACGTTGAGGCCAACCACCACAATTACCTATTTCTATGTAACTTTGATACCAGGCGAGCTCAGTCTATTCCAAAAGCGAGTGAATGCAAAGTACTCTTGACTTTTCAGTTGAAACCTGATTTCGACGAACCAATTCTATAATTACACAGTTGGTATCTGTTATTCTCTGAAAAGCTGTAAATCAGCATCACTAGATTATGCATCTGTACATCAGTACTAATTTTTACATGATATTTTTATGTGAAACCAAACTGTTTTGCAAACTAATAACAGATTAAATAGCTGTAATACAATACAACTAATTCACTAGTACATTTAAGAAATTTTTAACTGCACCCATCAGGGAGGTTAACCGCATATCAACAGTCAATCAATCAAACAAATTAGATTGATAACTTCAACGGGGTGATATACTTACAAGCATAAATTGGGCAAGATCGGCTTAATTTTTACACTACGTCTACATTTATATCTACCGTTTATTATGTACAGCCATTTGTGAATAATGGCTTTAATATTCAGACTTATCGCAAGTGGGGAATCTATCATAATTTATACTTATATTATCCCTAATTGGGAAAAATGTCAACCATAAATAACAACCCAATGCGTTTTTCATGTTAATATGTACATTATACTGACACTGTATGAAAACTAATAATAAGATAAACCCAACATTTATTAATTTGACAGGTACAACCGGATGTGAAAACCAATAAATATAAATGCTTTGCAATTCATACATGTATACTTATCGTGCATTGCCCATAGCCAACACGTGATGTAGGAAAGTAAATTGATATATTGTGTTATAGTTATTTTGCAAAATCCTCTTTAAAAAATTAAAATCTATACTGTCATTATATGCTGTTTTGCTTGTAAACACCCTTTAAAACAGTCACGGCGTAGACATACATGTGAATAGCGCTAAAGCAATACCTAAAAGAAGTGTCACAGATTAATTTACTTTCGATTTTAAATGTAATTAAGCATTTGTCCTTAAATTAACGTTTTATAAGTATTGACTCAAACGACTTTATTTTGTGAGAAAATGTTCATGTAAATTCACACAAATGCATGCTCATCATTTGTAATATTCTAAATTCTTAAAGCTTATTTTTATTTCTTCCTTGCTTTCAGTCCATATATTTATAACGTATTGATCGTGGTAAATTATTGTTCATCTACGAAGAAACTATCTACCTGTTTTGCGAAATATTTTGTATTACCGATCAACGCAGTTACTACGCAGTCATGTGTTGTTTTTGTTTTTGTTTATTGTTTGTCGATAAAAAATCCGGTGTGAAATACATTTTAACAGGAAATGAATCCTTCGCAGCTTGATTACTGTTAGTATAAATAATATATTTCGGCCCTATTATGCCATCATCAGTTAAAAATATTCACCGCATGTTGGTATATTAAAATATGTCGGCTCTATTATGCCATCATCAGTTAAACATATACACCTACATGTATATTTAACTGTTATTGATTCGAATAACATTGTACAAGTCTCTGTTCACACTTGTTTCTATCAGATTGAATACATAAAACAAAGCTGATCTTGTGATCAGCATATCGTGGCCCCATATCATAGTGATCCACAGATCCTCCTCACCTCTGAGTCCGCGAGTTCAAGCACTCGCTCGGACTGTATGTGGGTTTGTCTGCCAGCTACCAGTGGAAGGTCGTGGGTTTTCTGGGTTCTACCGACATATAGTTCTATTGATCTTACATCAAAAAATAAATAATATATGAAGTGATTAAATAATTGCTTAGTGCAGCCCCAGTGTTTGACTCAATGTTGAAGAATACTTCACGTAATCAACAGTCAGTTAATTCAAATTAGTGTTAAACAGCAAAATTAAAACAAGCGTTAGGAAGGGGAAAACGTTTGCTGTTTTTATCCCAACCGTCCAATGCTGTTGACGATACACAAATATAAACTCTTATGCAGATCATTATTTATTTGCATATTCTGTTTTTAATTGTAATGTTTTAGGGCATATTTTACATCAGTATGGATGAAAGCAGTCAACCAATATCATCAAAGATACTCAACCAAGTAAAACCAAACTCATTGTGTATACTGAATTCCATGTAATGCAATTTTTTATGCATAAACTTTTCATAGAAAATAACGAAAGGTGACATTTCATTGTTTTATTTTTTAGTTGTGTTGCTTTCAATACAAAAACAATATTTTTTGATTAAAGGAGCTTTGTCACAAGCTACTTAGATAGTGCATGACGTTCCTTAACGCCAGCGTTAGTAACCTTTATAACCATTCCTGTAATGCCACATGTACATGGTAATGAACATTTCAAGCTAAATACATAGAAAACAGGTCAAAATCATATATAAAACCCCAACTTTCAGTCATCAATTAACAATATCATTGTCGTCGTATTGGGACGGAGGAAATGTTGACATCGCAGCATCGACAATGGACGCTTGCAGAACTGGCCAGCGCATTTCATGCCGGAAATGGATTGGAAATCCACAGGACAAACCTCTGTAAACTAATTTAGTATTTTCCAAGGAGGTTAAGAAACAGTGACAGCAGGGCGCGATGGTCAATCAGATAGTGATCGTAACACCCCTTGTGCACGCGTGTTTGTTTTGGCAGGAAAGTCTGTGCTTTAATTATGTATACAATACATATCATGCTTAGATGATTTGTTGTTGAAACCAAATGAAATGAGATATATACATTTTAAGAAAGCACATTAAGCATTTTAACGTTTGGGCTATGCATTTTTAAAAATTTTATTTAGGAGTTTCCGTCAAAACGATTGAAATGGTTGTATCTGACTAAAGAAAACTACATAACCTCATGATCTTCATATTGAGCAAATTTCATATTATGTTCTCAATCATATATTGGTAAGGTATTCGCATTCTACAAGAATATGGATTCTTAAAAGGCTGCTATTCATTTATTTATATATTTATTTATATATGATTGGTATTTTAACGTCGTGCACAAGATTATTTCACGTATATCTGTGACCAGTTTGCGTTGCCGGTGTATGGTGGAAAACCAGGAATAAACCTCCCCGCGTTTTCCGTTGGCACCGTAAATTTATTTCATATACCTACGGTCTGCAGGGTTCGAACGGGTACGGGAAAGATGACTCATCTCAATCTTAAGGCTGCTGCAATGCAACGTCTGCGTTTAAGTAATGCCATCTGTGACCATAACAACGATATCTAATCGAACAGTATTTACAGCCAATCTAAAATCGCAGTCTTGATTAAAATCATTTGTGACAGGTTTGTGGCAATTTAAACAGAATGTCCGATAGCCATTATGCAGCTCTAAAGCTCTCCGCCATCAATATAGAACATATTGTATTGATTAACTTTCTGTTGTTTGTTCAAAAATCCATCAGAAGTGCATGTCAAGATGATAGCCATTGTCATTCAACACAAATTTTCGCTGTAAATGACCCTTAGATCGACCTTCACTGATTAAGACAATTAGCCTTACCACAAGTCAATACGACAATGTAATGAACATAGCCAAATCAAAGTCGGATCTTATTCCGGGATTTGTATTAGATCGATAGATTTCGGAAAGGGGAAATGATCACGAGCGTGTTAGAATACGGAAACGCTGTGTAGCATTGATCGCCAATTCAGCCGATAATGCATTTTTAATCAGAGACATTAATAAGACTTCCAAATCGAAGAGGGCACACTATTGGTTATCTATAATACGTGTTTTCATCGACTAGAACGTCATGGACATCCGGGTATCGTAGATGTACATCTAGATTATGGTTTCCTGTAGTTTCGAATTGTATTTCAGTTTATACTGTAAATTGTAATGATTGTTCGTGTACGATTTAAGTATTGTTGATGCCTTATGAGCGCACTTTTAAGTGGCAAATGTTATATAGTTGGTATACCACGGACAAGAAGATCACATAGCCGAAAATGTACAGCTTAATTATGCTGCAGAAGCAATGAGCACTATCCCAAAAAGTAACATAAGTAGACATTTTTATGGCAGCATTATATATATCCTAATCAATAACATGACATGGCACATTTTAAACAGGCTAACGAAAGAAGTGACCTTAGTTAATTTTTGTTAATTAAATTCGATTTTCATTTTGTTAAAGTGCGGATTATAATTGTTCAGAAATGGTTGCAGATTCCCAATAGTTCAGATATAAATTTAGGGACATGGTTAATTTGACTGTCGCAACAGTAGCAGTAAAACTTTAAATAGTCAGTTAAATGTGTAACCTGTAAATGAACAACTTCCAAAGTGTGTATGCATACATGATATGCTTTTCTACTGCCAGCACATACAATCGAGAGCTTAAACTCATTGTTGGCCAATGTAGTTTGTCCTGTTCTTAAAGACTTGGGTATCGGATATCACATATTTTACTAATGAGCATTCTGGTACATTAAACCTAATTAGTCTGCCACTAATTATGTTGTACAGACCTGTATTCCAAGCTAAATCTGCTTGTTGGCATTATCTGGTATACAATCATGTTCATGGTACATGTATATAAATCTTCCAAATACAGTGGGTTGATGGAATCAAGTTTGCCACTTTGAATAATGTCAGACAATTCCACCTACGGTAGTCTCCGTAATGTAAATCTTAGCGCAACCAGTAAAGCTTATCCCCAGGTAGCTTCTATGATCGATGGTTTGTCATTACGCGCGAGATTTTCCCGTGAGGTAGAGTGGATGGCTGTACATCATTGACGGTCGCTACAAGCAATATAAACTGGAAGCGAATGCAAGAAGAAATAGATCGATGGATGCCTCCTCGCTACAGACAGGCGAGGTCAGCTTGCGCGTCTTGCCGTCTGTTACCAAAGGGAGATATTTCGGCTAACAATACCTGACAACTTCGGCAAATGTATCGCCAATAATTACTGACGTTCTTGACATTGATTTGGAAGTCAAATTTACATCGGTTTGAATTCGTCGAAGTGTAGGTGTGAGATGCTCGGTTAGTGATCTGAAAATATTGTTTTAGGGGGTTTGTCATTGTTGCCACCGCTCATCACAAAGTTTGTGAAACGTTTTTATAGCGTCTAGGCGACATTCCATGATTTAAAAACTCAACTGGCTAAGCGTACCTGATATGATTACGGATAAAGGCCGTGAATTCAAATATTGGAACCGGCTATCCTTGCATTTTTAGGACAAATGTCATCATGCCTCTAAATGGACATTCCGACTTAGAAAGTTCACATTCTTCAGAAGTTTCATCAGTTGCAAACATTGTGTTAACGAGTGAAAATGACAGTATTTTACAGAATTACAGCCTAGAGCCGACATGCTTCGGCGAAGGATCTTATCATGTGGATTTTACCCAAATTCGAGCAGTGGCATTGACGTTCGTTGTAGCCTATACGATGATAATCATCCTGGCGATTAGCGGTAACGCTCTTGTAATCTGGACAGTTTGGAGAAACAAACATATGCACACTGTTACAAATTATTACATCGTTAATTTGGCAATCTGTGATTTTTTAGTGTCAGCGCTTGTTATGCCGTTAAAACTATTGGAATACGCTGGCCCTTGCGAGTGGGATATATTTCACAGTGACATACTATGTTCTTTCCAATACTATCTCCTACCAATTTTTGTTTTTGCTAGTGTTTTGACTCTTGTCGCCATTTCCATCGAAAGGTAAGTTAATCTTTATGCAGTATCAGACGTGTAAGAAATAATGGTATGTATTCTGATAAAATAGCCGTTGGAGTCCCCCTCACTGAATACGGCGTAGGTTCGAGTCCCCCGGGCAAACTTAGGTTTATTATAGAAGTTGAGATGATCGATGGCTGTTTTATTTTTCTTTATTTACGTGGTTTCTTCCCAGTTTTCCGCCATACACCGACAAGACAAAGTCGACAAATAAATGAAATACCATTTAGCACGACATTGAATCCCAAGCAATTAAAAAATATAAATAAATACAAAAATAAATAAATAGACAGATTCTTCTCGGGGTTAAATCTTGTAACGTGTGAAATTCATGCCACAAACATGTTGTGATCTTATCAGTATTTCAGTTTACTTGAAAATGTCGTCATCCAGATTTACGTTTTTCCTAAAATAAAAATGCTTTGATTAGGGCTTCCAACGCTATACAGACCCATTGTAATTGTAATAACAGCTGTGATTCAAACGATAAAATAACATATATATTAGTAATCAGCCACTCGAACATTGTGCCGTTTCCACAGCTGCTAATTTATTTTCTTATGTTTGTCTTATCGCCTTAATTGCAAAATGTTATATCAAGCTGGGAATATGCCGTCGTAATGTACGGTGGGTTCATAATGGTTTTGAAATATACAGTTTGTATGGTATGTATGCATTTCCAGTGTATTGGGGTTTCAAAGCCAATGTTTGCTGCGCTGTGTGTCCAGGAGACTGCTTATTTAACCCGATAACTATATATCAATTACTTAGAGCTACACAGGTTAAAATCCATGGTGCTAAGTATGTCCCTCAACCAGAGGCTAACATTGTCCACATTGATCGCAAATAAAATCGGACATCTCAACGTCAAGGCGATAGCAAAGTATCAAAAATGCCTGGTGCTTTACCCATTAAATCTAGATGGAACAGACAGTTAACTTGATGTGTAGAAACACACCCTTTCTACATTTAAGACAAGCTGGATTATGGGAAGATTACCACTGCCCAGTGATAGTATTCAACTGTAGTATTCGTTTACTCCGGTGCGGTTACTGTTTCCCAGATGCCCATATTATAGCCGCTGACTAATTGATCTTTATTCTTCAACTTAATTAATCTTGCATCGTTCAATGAGTATTTTTATTTTTTTTTATTTCTTTCGGAAAAGGAAAGATCGTTAACCCTCTAAAGTATGTCTGCGCAGAATTATTTATTTGATTGGTGTTTAGAGTCGTACTCATTGTTAGCTCACTATAGGATGATCCCACGATTTCCGGAGGCCTCTGGAAACAATTTACTCCTTAGTTTCGTAAGGGGATTCGAACTTATGATGTATACAGTGAAGCAGAACACGCAATTGAGCGCTCAATCACGGCACCGCTTCACGCTTTCAAAAAGATACCCGTCGACTGAAGCTTCACACGAAATTCTGTTTTTTGTTAATGTGCCCATTTGAAGCATGTATATACCGTTACACGGTACTAACCAGTTGATCCTCGATACGTTAGATGCTCGTTTTAGCCGGAAATGATTTATTGGAAGAGTTTCCGCCATCCAGGTCTATAATAGGGAAGCAATTGCTTAGTAATTGTTTTAGAGTGCTGGGAGTTGGTAAGGATGAGATAGTTTTGAAAGGGTTCCATGGTATCGGATGAATGGAGTCTGAATTGATCAAAAAGCTCTTCTACTCGAAGAAATCTAATCGGCTCATGTTGTTCTAAATCTTCAGTCAAGTATTGACATTTTGGATAGGTTGATTGATTGGTGTTTAACGCCGTGCTGAATGGTATTTTACTTATATTACGGCAGTGTGTCCCAACAGTAGACGGCGACTCTAACACACACAACATGTGAAGTCAATTAAGTGTTATTGCTGTTGGCACGATAATGTTTCTATAGTACTAAGCATGAAAAATACTGCCCTTCGCCAGAGGGCCATTTAAGGGGGTTAGAAATTTTAAACCAAGATATTTCGGGAAAGATATTCCACATCGTGCTGATATAATATAAATCATTCTCAGCAGTAATTGCATCGTACTTAACCGACATTCAGCCTTTCTGTTTATTTTATGCAAGTTTACCTTGTGCCCTACATTCGCAGACGTTGAAGTGGTGTTAAGCCAATCCATTTCCATCTTACACCAAAACAAAAAGGGAATAAAATTAGGAAAAAAGACGATATCGAAATTAAACCATACAAATGAAATGATAATGGGTACAAACATACCCAGTCGCCAAACAAATTAATTGTTCAGTCAACAACTATCCCATTTTGCGTTCTTAAATTGTCAATTATTTTTTTAATTGAAGTTTTTAGTTCAAGTACCATGCGTTTTTCCAATCGTAAGCAAGACCCCGACAGCAAAAGTAGCAACTAATTCGTACTGCGGAATGAAACATACATGTATATTAGGTCAAATCACTTGTTTTGTATCCTATAGTGACGTATTAATAAAATGCATTACATAAAAAGCAAAGTGTTTCTAGCGTTATTAAATAGCGTGTGAGTTGTAACAAACATGCGCACATTTTTACTGCAAACTCGCTAAAGCAGCTCTTATCATCTTAAGTCAGCAATACGATGTAAATTAAACATAAATAGTATAATAAATATATCACTGATAGCACATATCCGTATCCAAAGTCAAATGGTAGGTAAACCAAGCCGAAATCATCGGCACACAGCTGATCGAAATTCAGGTGCTTTTTCTAAAGACGATATTATCCGTTTATTCCCGAACTAAAGGAGGACTATTAACGCCTGAATCCCTTGAGGTGCAGGGTATCACGGGCGTTATATCATCAATTTAAAGTATAAGATAGTGTAAAGCAATGGTTTAGGGTCTGCTCCTTACCGTACGTGGATTCTTGGCAAAAGCCGTGCGTATCTGGATAGAAATCG
Source organism: Katharina tunicata (assembly GCA_032466195.1). Taxonomy (NCBI): domain Eukaryota; kingdom Metazoa; phylum Mollusca; class Polyplacophora; order Chitonida; family Mopaliidae; genus Katharina; species Katharina tunicata. The sequence continues at coordinate 13,536 of JAVFBZ010163574.1, forward strand.
TATTGACGAGTGTTGTCTCTAATATGCCGAATTGTATTAGATATTATTAATTAACTGGCTCATATTGGACGAGTTTACTTTGTTATTGGGCGAGTTTATTAATATTGGCCCTGTTTAGATTTAGACTGTTTTTTCCGTATAATAATAATTAAATAAAATCTTCATTAATGGCGTTTTTCATATTGTCACTATTACAGGTCAACGGTCTGCGATATGGTCAACAGGTCGATGTGCCAATATGCTAGACCTTGGGTCTGTAACAATGCCAATATGGAAAAGCCTGAATAATAACATTATATTATTCATCGGTAAATATATATTATAGGTGAAATAGGAGGCCACATTGATGATTTATACCTGTATGCTAATCTTTGCTTCGAACCAACATGCTGATGGACTACACATTGCCGTCATTCGCGAAATACATCCAGTAATCCACAACATTAGGAATCGATCTTTGGTGATAATTGACAACCTCAAAGGCTCTGTATCTCAACACGTACCAAATTGATGAGCTTTTAACAGGATCAGTAGTCGTGTCGCCAATATTACTCCACGGTTGACTTGCCTTCGTGTATGGTTTTAACGATTTCGTTTACAAATAAGTCATCTTTGTATAGTTATTATGTTCTTTTCTGTCTAGAACTAATGATGATGGATCTATTCCGTCGTCAGTTAAGCAGTTTAATATTGATCTGAAGATATCGGCATACCGAGACAACAGTACATGTTTATTCGTAGATTCAGTGAAAATTATTTTTTTATTAATGCTAACCCGAGGAACTATTGGCTCTTAGAGAGTAATAAACGCAATGATGCATGTATATGCACGAGGGACCGATACAGTCCCTATCTCAAGATGTGCTAGGCGTTCATCATCAGTTCATGTGTATTCGTAGATTCAGTGAAAAGTTCTTTTTTATTAAAGCTAGCCCGAGGAACAACTAGTTCTTAGAGCGTTCATCTTCCGCAGACGAGACTATGTCCCCGTTTATAACATCTACCAACTATGGTGTACATGAGTTTCAAATAAGATGCTGCGGTACATTGAATTACAACAAGTGATACTGTATCAACTCGTGTATATATTATCATATCCTCTCCCAAGTGAAAACACAAATAAACCAAATTTACAATAAATTATTTCGTCTCAACTGAAAATGAATCAAACCCCAGTACATCCAATTCTTGGTCAAAAAATGGCTATATGGCCCAGTTTACAAATGGTTAAAATAAGTAATCATAGCAACATCAACATAAATTGTATGGGGAAGTTTAATACATCAAGAATAAGGCGATTCCAACACTCGCCACCTAAGAGGAAATAGTTTCTTAACTGTGATTTTATCAGACAGTTGATTGAAATTACTACAGCAGAGCAGATTACTACTCCAGACACTCAATGGGATCCTTTAACATCTTTAGCCGTTGGGATTCACGATACTATGGGATCCCGATTATATACATGTAACAATCCATATAAATGATATGATGGTGAGTTTCTCCTTTATAGCGTGTATCAAGACTTTGATGAGTATAGACTAAGCTCTAGTCGGTCTAATGTGAATCTGACAGTAGTGGTATTTACCTCTGACGCACCAATGTATAGATGATTTGAATTATTGGCAGGTAAGCCTCACATGCATATATGCTGAGGTTCGGTGACATAAGAACATAATCAAGCGGTAACTTGCAACAAAACGTCTGGTTTAAAAAATTTAAGGAAAACGGCATTACTTCATGTATACCTGATTTAGGGTTTTTCTACTAAGGAAAAGGTGTACTAATAAACAATCTGGGAGCCCCCCGCCCCCAGCGCTATTAGTACCAGTCATATAGTAGTTATCCATGCCAAACCATATAAGAAGAATAAAGAATGCGACAAAGCAATTATTATTAATATGACTAGCTTGTAACTTTTACCTTAACTAAATTTAACCATGCTAAAATTATTTCATCATTGATTTTATATCATACTGCTAAATTCCTTTCAAGCGACATTCTAGTAATCACTGTATGCGTCAATAGATAGTTTCACTAGTTTCGATAATTTTGTCTCCTCGCCTTGAACTTAAATTCTGTCCTAAAAAGCTTTGTTAGGCGAAACTGATCCATTCTTTAATTTCACTAAGCATGATGCAGCAGTTTAGAAACAGATTTAGAGTGCTCTGGGCTGCTTTTGACACCAGGCTTTGTTGAGAATTGCTCATGTAATCGTATTAACCAAAGCTGTCTTTGTTGATGAGCTCATCTAACAAAGCAAGTCTTCCTTTTGAGGTTGATGTTAAGCCTTTACATTCACCACAGCTATCTCTCATCTTATCTAAGTCTGACCCTTAGTACATTGACTTTGTTCCTCAGCGTGACAAACCTCAAAGGGTGGCCTCAACAAACCACCTCCATTTAAAACAAAACTGTAAATTTACTATAAATCTCTTGAATTCGCGATAGAACGTCAGGGCAATAGTTTCACATCAATGGCAAAACACAGTTATACACATGACAAAACAATCCTAGTTTAGTTGCATACAAACGTTTGGGCATAACAATGAAAACAAAATTAGGCATGACATCATCAGTTTTG
>JAVFBZ010163584.1:0-22186 GCA_032466195.1 Katharina tunicata
CCTATTTACACCAGTATTACCCGATTCAAACATACTCATCACCCTATTCCCAATTCAATGAATTGTGAAATTTTGTTCAAACATGCAGGTCTTGCGACTTTTTTTATCCATATTAGTTTGTTAGAGCACGTCTGGCGCATGTTACACTATTCGTTTCATTATTACACGATTCAACAACGTATGACCATATATCTGGTACCTGTTACCCTAGCGGCACAATATTACCTGATTCAAAAAGACTATTACGGATGCACTACACAGCTTTCCATACGGCATTGCGCTTGTAATCTCGCTGTTAAATTAAACAATGAATTCCAGAATTACACTCATTACCCTATTTGATAATTTATATCCCTTTTGACACTCTCTCTGTTGCTCTTTGTTCATATGTGTTACCCGTTATCCTATAATCGTTTTTGTTTTACCTTTGTCAATATCCTTATAACCCTATAACCTATTCAAAAATGCAGAAAATGTTGTCGACCTATCCCCCTATTATGAATATGGACTATTCCAGATATTTTGAAACGGGAATAGGGTATAGGGAAACGGGTGCTAACTTCATTGACATTGCATATAGACAGTGTTTTCTCCTCTTAATCATTTTTTAATGATCCATTTGCAGACAATTGGAATTAGGAGCTAATTGTATATAAGACAGGCATTAGCTTGTGTAAGTGTCAAACAATTGATATAATGCCTGAGTGTTGCAGGTGTGAAATGTTTAGAAGAACTAACAGTAGACCTATCACCGTCATTCGTCATTCGTCATTCACACTTGTTTGTTGTATCTGGCTAAGCTAACTTATATGCTGTATTTTCTGATGTTTTGTAGGAGGAAGAAGGTCGCCTCAGTAGGATAGAGTTCCTCACTCTGATACCCTATTTCCAGACACTCAGCGACACACATGTCTGATCAGAGGTTTACACTTGTTACCATGGATACCAGAAAACAACATTAACCTGTTTACCTACGCTAATGCTCTGGGCGTTCACTCTAAACATGTATAAGCTATATTAACATACAGTGATAAGGTTACAGGGTTGAAACGTTTCCAAGGTCATTGAAGTCATCTGTGTTAAACCATTATCTGATTCAGTGATGGGTTTTGATGGGGTTAAATGCCCACAAACTAGGGCTTACTTCAAACTAAGCCTTTCTACAGTAGATTTGTCTTTATTTTCCCAGTGTTCATGTTTTGGAATAAAGTAAACCAAGTATTCACCCTGCAGATGAGTGACAAGTTGATGCTGATTGTCATTTTATCTATAATAATTCACAAGCCAGATGCAGATAATATAAGCTAAACATATTTTGATATGCCATTGGCAGTTTTTAACAGATAAAATGAACAAATACTGAAATGTGTTCTGATTCACTTTTAATGTGTACAAAAATAGTATTTTCTTTTCTTTAAATTGTATTCTATACCTGTAGAGATTGGCTATATTTGTGAGGGTCCTATTCAAATAATTTGTGTAGATTTATCATAGAATATTTACACTTAAAGTAAGGTGGTGTGAACGTCCGATATTTGAAAAGTATTTCTACACCCATCTTGCTTTTTATATGTGTAATAGCAATATTTGAAGTAACTGTATGGCAATCTGTTAGACTGCGATGTACCAGTACTTGTATTATATACACCCTATTGTGAACACTGATATTTTAGTTGATGACTGAATTTTATTTGACCCAAGGTCGATGGGACACTGTGTCCAAATATTCACATGTCAGTTGTAAGTTTATGTTTGGTGAATTTTAGTCGATCACCTATTAAAAGTATTAAAAGTTGCTGAACAAGATGTTGAAGTTAATATTAAATGTTTTGTCACTTTCTCTGTTTATATTTAGAATAAAGTCTTCCTTATAAATAAACTAAATAAAGCTATTAAGAAGCTTAATTTAGTAGTTATTGAATGGTTCTAGATACTGGCTATAATGATCAAATTTATATAATGATATTTAATTAATAAAAAATTAGAATCGGCATTTGTTGTTTTACACAAGGTGTACTCGAGTGTGTTTGAATATGGATCTGTAACAGATTTTATTTTTTATTCAAATGAAGTTTTAATTATATATTTGCCTTCATCAATATTTGTTATTTTTCATAATTTTTCTTTAATATTTTTATATATTTAAAAGAACTCAAGTGATTAACTTGTATTATTATTTATGAAAATAAATATATTTTATGTTAAGTTACTCTTTTCTTTCTTTAATAAGTATTATATTTTTAACTCCCTTCGGATCGCTGTTTTTTTGGTGGTAGCGGTGATGATAGACTTTTAAAGTTCAGTGTAAAATTCATGTTTTCAACAGCATCTAACATCTACATTTGTCATTTTTTCTTAGAAACAAACAGTTCAGTGCAGCATAATGAGGTAAATTAGAATCCATTAAATTCAGGATGTTCGCAGGTTTTATATGAAATTTCGAGCCGTGACAGCAGTTCACATTTTTCATGCTTCAGTGTTCCATATTGGCTGTATTGGACTGTTGTGATGTAAATGTTTTGTCCTGTCGTTCATGTTGCCAGCATTGTTTACAGTGGTCTCCTTCACCGACTGGGCTGACACGTCATCATATAAGTCAGATAACATTGAGTACGGCGTAAATCCCCAATCAAACAATCATAATTCGTAGGTATAAAGGAATGACATGAATTGTTTAGTCAGCAATAATGACAAGTTTTCCCTGGTTAGATTTCCACCTCAAGTGTTGAATAGTCCCAAAATAATCCCAGGGTGGGTGGTTGATTAGAGATTGCTGTGTTCTGGTGTTCAGCTATGGGGCATCAGGAAACCTGCCAGTTCTGGTGTCCTGTACATTATACGACAAAAGCTACACTCACCATTCCACTGGCATGCCATATCTGAGTGAAATAACCATTTGTAAGGCATGAAATGACAAGTATCCAAGCCCCGAATTGTTATCACCATAACAGTTTCAGACCATTTATTGAACTGATCCACCCATTACCTTCCATGTTGGTCATTTGACAATTTGAAGTAACATGGACGCGATTACAAAACACGGTTGTTCAAAAAAAAAAAAAAGTCACCAAACCTTAAAAGTAAATACTGTTGTTCAAAACTGTCTTATAGTAAATGTAGACTTAAATTACGGTCTTAAGTTTTCTCAGAGACAATATAGAATATTTAACCGGATAAACGATAACAACAATAACTTTGATTGGTCATGTCTGTTGAAATATGGCAAGAAGACTTGAATGTAGGAACAGATACATGTAAAAAAGACAGATATTTCTGTTTTACTTTTACATTTAGGTTCTTCCACTTTCTTTACTTTGATATGTTGAGCGTATCACCTTCCCTTATGGTTTTAACGACCACTCATGACAAACCAAATTTATAGAACGTTAATGTGAAAGTAAAACAGAAATATCTCAAGTCTTTTTTTATTCATAAACATAAGTCTTCTTGCGATATTAAAAAAAAATCATAGTTAATGTTGTTGTCATTTATCCTGTTAAACATTTGATAGCGTCTCTGAATCCTCTTTACACCTGTCTTATACTCCTTTGGACCAGACTTTAACTCAGAGTGGCCCAAGTTTAAGTCAGGTTTAATTAAAGACAGTTTTGAACAATACTAGTGTTAACCCAGGTTTGGTCTTCAAAGTTAATACACCTGGAAACTCTTAGCTCAGACCAGTCTCAAATGCATAGGACTAGTCTTATCATCCTAAAAATCCCAGAATGCAATAACTGTTAGCCTATCACTTCCTGCCTGTTGTGGTACATATGTACAGATTCTTATTCTTTAATATCAAATAAAACTGACACACAGGGAATTCTGTGTCATTTTGTCAGTTAGTTTGAGCTTGTGCCAAACTCTGTACATTTTACAACCTCTGCTGGATTAGTTAAAACCTGACAATTCCATGAATACTATTTTGGGGGAAACTTTCTGGTAACATACTTCTCATTTTAGGGAATTTATTTCTGCCCTTTTATAGACTACATTGTAGGTAGCATATTCCAGTCATGTCTATTGGTGACCTACATTATGTAAAAATAAGACACTCTACAGAAACAGCATGGTGAAAAAAGACATGTTCTTTACGATTGTTATTACGATAACAGAAAGATGGACTATATATTTTGGGGATATTTCTATCCTTACATGTATGTAAGTATTTTGGCTATGATCCTGATAGTAGTGAAGCTGATGAAACAGCTGGAGATCTGTATACACTATAAAGAAACTCTAAATATCAAGCATTCTTCCCCCTAAGGTATGACACAGGTATTAGGATAGATATAAACACATCTCCTGTAACCTGTCTAATCCCACAAGGATCGAAGCAATTAAGCAGCAACAACAACGACAACAAACCCCAACTATTAGTGTTGTCCTCGGAATACAGCCAAATGATAAAATACCCACAAACTTCAGTTTAGACAACGTGAAATTCAAAAACAGAAGAGATTTGCTTCTTTTTCCATCCAAAAGGTTTCGGGCAACAAATATTGACCTGGTGTTTGCGGTAAAAGGAAGCATTTTTTTTTTAGCATTTCAGAAGCATAGACCATTCATTCACTCCACACACTATTTGACTGAACACAACACCAAGGTTGTAGGTCTATCTTGGGACACACTCTAACACTAATATAGCTTCTACAACATGCAGAAAACTCCTTCCAAATCAATCATTTTTTTTTTTAGAGTTAAAAAAACCCACAAAACATTACCTTTTTTCTTTTCTAGTGACAAACAGAGAAACTGGATTTAATATGTTAATGCTTAGGGAGTAAAACTACTGAATGAACACTTGACTTATTACTATATATGGTGAAAACAACCTGTCAGGTTTGTTTAGAGAGAGATAGGTTAGTACTAAGTCATAATGGCAGGCATTTAACTTATGTCAAATCACAGCTCTAATGAGGAAAAACCACAAAGAATTCAGCCACACTTATTTTATTACAAATGTCAATGAAAGCATGATAAAGTAAGAAGAGTGTAGACAATACTTGGCTGAGAGAACAGCCCTCCATTAACACTAACCTTTTTAACAAGGCACAACATGATTGTAAACATTAAAATGTGCAGTGCACAAATGTAGGTAAGATTCAGTTTGGACTATAAATTTCAAGCATTTCTTTCTTAACATTATAGAAAATCGAGTTCATGTAAAACGTTAGATCTGATTATTGTTTTGTCCTACAATAATGAGTGATTGTTACTTATTTTTGTAAAGCTGGATTTGCAAGAATAAAAGTGATTCAATCAGGGCTATACTTCAATAATAAAGATTTGTTATACAATTTGTGTATGCTTCATAGCAATTACAATTATAGGATAACAACAAAAAATGAAACAAACAAAGGAAAATAAAGTACCATAACAAATGAACATACATTATTTTTGTCTGGTTTTACACTTAGTAATGCTTACATATAATAAATAATGGACAAGTAGCTGGTTGCTCTTTCATATACTGTTACTTGTATACATTTCTGTAATAATTATAATTTAAGAGTTTAAATAGATATGAAAGGTTTTCTGATATTGCGGTTAACATACTGATATGTCTACAAAATAATCACGTTCAGGACATGTATCAATTTATGGCCATAACTTAAGCCGTGCATAATTTGTCAAGCTTTTTAGTAGAGCTTTTAAGTGGATAAGCCAATTTCCTACAGACAATTGAGTCTGGTGGTGACAATATCATTGGCACTTCTTTTGGAAATAAATTCACAATTACATGGAATAGTACTCCCTTATTTGGTGGTTTTAAAAAGGCATCTTATGGATGTTTCAAGAAAACAGATAAACGCTACGTAAGATTAAACAACAATTCTAATTTTTCATTTTTCTAGCTATCTTTTGTTTGTTCTCCTGATGGTTCGTCTTTGGTGCTATCTTCTGTTTGTTTAGGCTCACTCTCTCCCTCTCCGCTTTCAGGTGCAGTCCCCTCCCCCTCCACAGTGTCAGTCTGAGGTGAATCCTCCTCAGCCTGGGAGGTTTTTAAATCTTGTCTGGTTTTGTGTCCTCTAAAACTGGCCTGTATTTTAGTAGCAGCAGCAGCTACCTCGGGGTCATTTAAATCAATATCAACATCTTCCTCCACTGGTTTACTTTCTATCGATGGTTCAACTTCTGTCGATTGGCCTGTCTCATTTCCTGGTTGGCCTGTCTCATTTCCTGGTTGGGCTGTCTCATTTTCTGGTTGGCCTGTCTCATTTTCTGGTTGGCCTGTCTCATTTCCTGGTTGGACTTGCTTACCCTCCTCCCCCACTGCCTCTGTTTTTGTCTCAGTTGTATCTGCTGGCGGTTCTGTTGTTGGCGCCTCAGTCTGAAATCAAATTAGTTAAAGTTAACATAATTAACAAAATAAGTAATACCCTAATTCTTCAACCTTTTCACCCCCTGAATTTTTTGCAAAATAAGACTTTCAGTCATTCTAACTTGTTAAAAAGCACAGTAGGCTATAATAATAAATTATATTGGATTACGCCCTTTCCCAAATTTGCTTGTGATCTAATTTCATGTTACCAATTCGACTAAACACACTCAGAGGGGGTGAAATGGTTGAAGATTTAGGGTAATTAAATTGCTATGACAGTTTGACAAAATCAAGCAGTACCGGTAATGAACCTCAAACAGGTCCTAAATTTCTTGTCTTGTATCAGCTTTATTTTACCCACCTTCAATGCAGGTCTGAATAAGGACCTTAAACATCATACTAAACAGTTTCAAATATGGTATTAGTCAATGTTACCAAATGCACGTTATTTACAACAAGGTAATAAGTTATTTCTTCGTAAATTAATAAACTATTTCATGTTTACAAACAGACGTTTACAAGTGCACAGTTTATTACTAAATATAAGGATTTTTTAAAAATGAGTATGTTTCATGACGCACCAGCCCAATGGGTCATTGGCAACAAACAACAACAAGAGTTTTAGTAAACACAACAAACGCCCTAGTGGGGTGCAATATAGTCCCTGCTCAGGGAACAAAATTCAATTCTGATTATGATCAAGTCCAACTTTGTATACACAGAAATAAGAAAAATTAAAACTATTGGTGAATCCGTAATAGCAAAAGGCACAACTACAGTTAATGGTTAATGTGCCTACCAAGTTTCATAAAGATAAGCCTTATAGTTTGAGTTCTGCTCCAGAAATTCACTTCTGATTATGACAAAGTCCAACTTTGTATCCATAGAAATAAGAATTAAAAAAATAAAAATAAAAAGGACATGGCATAATCACATGAATTTACAGCAAATTGACAACAGTTACAAAATTGTTAGATACAATCAGTTACAAACCTTGCTTCTCAAAGCCTTTCTGGTTTTAAAACCTTTGAAGTTAGCCTGAATTTTAAGAGCCGCATGGGCCACTTCAGGATCTTCTAAATCAATATCTATTTCTTCTTCTTCAGCCTGGTTATTAGGCTGGGAATACTTGGGAGCTTCCTCATGAGTTACTTCCCCTACCTTTCCATCCTCATCACTCGACTCCTTGGGTTTTTTCTGAACAACAGTTTATTATACAAACACAGTCTTCAAACATGTTAGTCATGACATTTGATTGCACAAGTTAGATAACATAGGTAAGGATGGGATTTCACAGGTTAAAAAGACAGAAACATGTTAAACTGTTAAACTTAAGGTGTGGTTGTTGTTCAAATTGAACAACACATCAAGTAATATGCAACAATAATGCATCACACATCCCCCAAAACATACAAAGTTCACTATTTTATGAAAGTTGTTAGAAATCCTACTCAAATTTATGGCTACCAAACAAAATTAGTATTATCATTTAACCATTACCCGGTACATTGCAGTAACATGGGAGTTGAACTGCGTTAGTTCAGTAGGATAGGTGCAAACAACAAATTTGTACAAGACAACATATAATGGGGTTTTCCACAGCAGCTTGGAAAACCAGCCGAATGTCTAGTTTATCAACATTTAAGAGTTTTACTCTTAACAAACCTTTTCTTGCTGAAGTTCTTTTCTAGCTTTATGACCCCTAAATCCAGCCTGTATTTTAGTGGCAGCTTGAGCCACCTCTGGGTCATTTAGATCTATATCTATCTCTTCTTCTGTCCCGTCTGGTTTACTTTCAGTTTCAGTTTTAGTTTCAGTTTTAGTTTCAGCTGAAGGGGTTTCCTGGTAGCAATAAAACAATGCACAATCATGCAGGGTATAAAACACACTCATTCATTCTAAATTGCATGCTTAATTGTAAACTGCATTTGAAATGGTTGTAAAACTAAGCCAAAATACTCAAACTAAACATTAACAAAAAAACTAAGGTTTAAAAATCACAAGATGCAGTCATGTCACAAACATCAGTCATATTCCACGTATTTACTTAGAGTCTGTACAAATATTCAACATATGTGGGAAAGAATATATGATAAAATGTAGATGTTATAATATGAAGCCTAGTGTAATGTAGTCAGGGTGTATGATAAGTTATGACAACCACATGCTGGTATGTGAAGCCAGTCAAGGGTATCATGCCAATCTGAAATAACTGCTACATTATTGTTATATGAATCACAGCTTTGGTTTGCCTCCTGTGTAATAAAGTAAGCTATTATAGCCCTTTAAAGACGACGCAGAAAAAAAAAATGTAACTATTGATTGGGAAAACAAATTAATAAGAAGAAATTGATAAATTTTTTCCCCCAATCTTTACATTTTGCATCTCTGAAGGGGAGAGCACCTTGAGTATGTCAGAGAACTGCCCCCAATAAAGATACTGGGGTAGCTATACAGGCACGTTGCTATGACAGTTGTTGCTATAGTAACATTCGGGTGAGCTCAGATTCACTTATCTAATGTTGATGGATTAGGAGAAGATGGTACAGAAGTCAAACTTTCAACAGCTTCTATATTAACATACTTCTCAGTTAATTTTTTTCCACTTCCCCCTGCGTAAAACTATTCCCTAAAAATTTGTGCAAAATTAAGGGAGATATTGACTATATTGTAGTACTGCTATAAGAGAGGTTTTACTGTAGCTGCTATGTTGAAATAACTAAGCCATTCAAAGGTGCGTAATCACAATAAATTAAGCTTTTACTGTTTGTCAATTGAGTCGCTTGACATTACATTACAACAGTTAGAACAAAACTGCTTTACATGTATTTGCCTTCATATGGTATATGAAATTACAAATTCAATTAATGTTTGCAAAGATCTAAAACTGATTAAGTGTAGTGTGGAAAATCAAATATACCAAATACAGCCTCTATTATATATACACACAACACACCTTTTCTTGCTGGAGTTCTTTTCTAGCTTTATGACCCCTAAATCCAGCCTGTATTTTGGTGGCAGCTTGAGCCACCTCTGGGTCATTTAGATCTATATCTATCTCTTCTTCTTCTGTCTTAACCTCAGCTGTTTCTTGAGTAGCCTGATTATTAGTAGAAGCAACAAATAAACCATATCAATTAAAATCACACATCATGCAATTAACATAAATCATAAAATACAACCACGACAAGACTTATCTCAGAAGCTATTATTTTAACAACTTGGCAAAATAAAAACAGTGCAAAAGCAACAAGAATTTTTATTGTATTTCTTTGGTTTATGAAAATATGAAAATATGAATTTAAAAAAAAAATAATGGAGCCTATTCGTAGTTTTGCGAAGCTGAATGCGCAACACACCTGCTGTTGTTGTTTACGATCTTTTCTCACTTTATGACCCCTAAATCCAGCCTGTATTTTAGTGGCAGCTTGAGCCACCTCTGGGTCATTTAGATCTATATCTATCTCTTCTTCTGCCTCCTTATCAGCAACTCCAATGTCATTGACAACAATATCCTAATTGTTAGTATCAAAACAACAACAAATAAATCCAGGTAAGACACACACAAAATGCAAACGACAACAAATAACAGAATATTGGATGAGATATTATATCTGGATGGATGGAGACTATAGAGTTTCACGCCTGATCTATACTTCTGACAGGAAATGACCATTTTACCTACATGTATACACCTTGTTTCTGTTTTCATTAAAATACTTTTAAACTATGGCATAATCAACTAAAATTTTCAATTGAAATGCATTTTTGGGTAGTTCATGTTTTGACAGAAAATATTTACATCCATATAAGGAAACTGTATGTACTGTACTGTATTATACCTTTATACCAAAACAGAACAACTCTTTGGATAAGACAACGAATCAAATGAATTTTGGACCACCCAGCCTTAAGACTGTTCTATCTTTGAAAGCGTTCTTGCATATTGATTGTTTGATTGGGGTTTTATGCCCTACTTAAGGCTATTTCACTCATATGAGGGCATGCCAGTGACGCTGGCAACACTCAAACACAGCACATTAACAGGATGAAAAACAAGACACCACAACAGGACGGCCATCTGATGCCTCTTAGCAAAGAGAGTACCATGGCACAACAGGGTCCCACTCAACCACCCGATATGCCAAAATGAAGACAACAGGCTTATAACAATAAACAGAACAACTGTTTTTAGTGCAATAATTGCAATCAAACATTTATTCTACTGGATATTCAAACTATTAAGTTAACAAACAACACACCTGCTGTTGCTTAAGATCTTTTCTAGCTTTATGACCCCTAAAGCCAGCCTGTATTTTCGTGGCAGCTTGAGCCACCTCTGGGTCATTAAGATCTATATCTATCTCTTCTACGGTTTGCTGAGGGTTAAGTTCTGCTTCTTGCTGTTTATTTTCTGCCAAAGCTTCCTCTTTCTAGTGTTAGTAACAACAAACATAACATACAATTCAACAACAAACAACAACAGCAAACAAACGAAAGAACAAGGTCCAAAAACAGATCTCATGTTTAGGAGTTCATGTTTAGCCACAACATCAACACTGGGTGGTTGCTTTCATTTCACTGCCAAACTGTTAACCCCAAAAAAAACCCCACAAAATGATTGCAACACATTTAACAAAATCTTGAATGAACTTGAGACAATGTTTTCTCGCTCAAGTTGTGCTCTTTGCAATGCAACCATTTGAAAACGAAAAGGTATGCTGAAAATCCATCAAAGTCATGTTCATCTTCTGTGCCCGGCTTCTAAATGCCGCTTAAACACATTAACAAATTTGAAATTTCAACGATTTATAGTCTCAAGAAATTAACTTTTGAAATGCGGAATGTGCCAAATCTGAAATGCCAATTAAAAAATGTCTACTGTCTACATTATAATGGCTGGTGCGGTAATCTCACAACGGTTGTTTGATTGAAAATCAATAAAACTATTGAGTATCTTATAAGGTATTGAATAGTTATCTTTCAATCTAAGCAATATAATATTTTGCTCAATTTTGAGTAAGTGTGGTTCAGCAAAACCTTAAGTTAATAAATTTGATGTTCTGAGATGAAACGACAGAAACAGTTAGAAATGTTGTTAACAAACAGTACAACGAAAACATCATTCGAACGTCTCACAAGGAATACAAATTGGAACTATTTTGTTTACAAGAAAACAAACAAAACAATGAGACATTTAACCTTTCAGTAAAAACCTACCTCCTGTGTGCCGTAAACCAAACCAGGGAGTAAAATATAATTTTACATACCTGTTCTTGCTGGAGTTCTTTTCTAGCTTTATGACCCCTAAATCCAGCCTGTATTTTAGTGGCAGCTTGAGCCACTTCTGGGTCATTTAGATCTATATCTATCTCTTCTTCTGGTTTACTTTCTGTCACCTCGTTCTGATCCTGATTAGTGGCAAGCAACAAACAAACACAAATATCACAAAACATGCCACCAACCACACATGTAATTTTAAGGTTCATCTCCATACATGTACATATATACATACATACCTGACAAAAATACATATATACATACATACATGTACGCCTACTAGCTTCTAGAGCATGCTCACTTGCAATCTCAAACAGGATGGTGTTGGACACTTTCTATCATTTGTCTTGTATCAACACATTGTTACATGCAATTTGTTTTTGTAGTCTATTAAAAGGTCACCTTTCCGTTCATGTCTAGTAAGGAACTACCCAGGTTAGTGTCAGGATCTGATAATTTCCTCCAACATTAAGCTGTTTATTATAAATATACTGTTTTAATTTGCTTACTCCGATAATCATGGGCATGAAATAACTTAGGGCTTTGTGAAAAATCATGTTGTGTGCAGATGGAATTTAATTCACTGTGATTGTGTACCAGGATAATGCTGATGCTAGCAAGAGAAGGTTGGAGCCCAGATCAAATCCCGCTATTGTTCTGAAGAATGAGTGATGGGAATGATATTGACATAACATGTGATAAGTCTGTCAATGCATTCCCCACACCCATATACTGCCACAGTTAACTGGTGAAGTACAATAGCCACATCAACATCAGCACATGTAACCCAATAGGGTCACTGTTATGTGGAATGTCTTTAATGATTTACATAAAACTAGACAGAAATAATTATATGGAAAGAAAAATTTGTGCAATTTAGAAAGCTATCATCAATATTTTTGGAAACAATGGCAAACTGAACATATGCTTGTATTAGAGATTATTACCGATGCTAAAAGAATCAACATAATTATATTTGAGTCACAGTGAGGTATTTTGAAATTTGACAAAACTTGTTTACATCTGAAGATGGTTTATTATGGTGGTCACCATTATGCTTTCCTATTTCTTTGCAGTTGTCACCTATCTCTGTATTTACCTATGTAGCTAGCAGGTACCCGCCAACTATCATAGCTAACGAAAGCTAAATTTAATCCTTTCTATGTTGAAAGAACTTTTGTAATTCAACATCTTGTCTCAACTGACATTGTTGCTTGGTTCACTTTCTATCCTTTCTGAGTTAAAAGAAGAGTTGTGTAACATCTTATCAGAACCCAAAACTTCTCTCTGTTCCGTGATGTGTCGCAAGTTTCACTGCTCATCAATTTCAAGTTGTTGCAATCAAAGCACAAACAGTTGAATGACATAAAAACCGTAATGGTGTCACTAATGGCCATCATAATTAGATAAAATGTATATGGTTGCCAGGCATTTGGTGAAATGAACTACCATCCATAATCAGGAGGAAACAATATTTAAAGTTTGGAAGTCTACACTTGTGTGGAACCATTCTGTTGCCTGGAATAAGATAGAATGCATCCATTGTCTAATTGGTGATCTTATTTTCAAATTATATGTATGGGACGCATGGATGGACAGATCGTATTCATAAATAACCCCCACCCTCACTCACTCTAGTGATGGGGGACAAGAATAAAACAAAAATAATACTGAATCCAACTTGTCTGATCAATGACTTCAGACATAGATACGGTTATCAGTACTTTCCTGCTGTCAGACAGATTACTCATTACAGATATCAAGTTTTTTTTCTATTCTTAAAAGGTTTAATCAATTCAAAATGCCATCTAGTCTGCGAGATCAAAGCGCCTGCAGAGACAAAGAACAATAGATAATGTGGTCATTGCGCTAATTACAGGTATTAAAGGGGGGCTAATTACAAACCTGGTTTGAGTTAGATGGTACTTGTTTTCTGGCTATATGACCTCGGAAACCAGCCTGTATTTTGGTGGCTGCTTGCGCCAGTTCAGGATCATTGAGGTCAATGTCAGCTAATTCTGAATCAAGATCATTGTTAGGATTTTCTGTTGTTTGTTCTGTGACTGTTTTAGAATCGGATTCTGTGGCAGTCGTGGAATTGGGTTCTGTAGCATTTGCAGCAGTTTTCTCAGAGGTTCCCTACAACACAACAACACAATCACATGCAGCAAGGAAACAAAGCTTATAATTGCCAAACAAAAAGGTTTAATTCATATCTCGTGCAAACTGTCAATTGTGTTCTGTATAAATAAACAACTAATTAAACACATCCCACATCATCCCTAGGCTAATTACTTCACATGAGAGTTGTCACGATTTCGCCCCCAATTATATAAATTATAGAAAACACATGCAAAGTGTGATATATTAGTATGGTACTTTGTATAGATAATTATGTCGTCTAAATAGAACCCTAGGGAGATTGTATGAAAATGGAAACATCTTCAAAGTGGCCTCATAATGTGATTCTTAAATTTATGAAATATTATTTTCACATCTGGTACACATTTTACAATTAATGGGTCAGTTCTGTGTTTTAAAGATAAGTTGCCAATTAACCACAACATGTAGAGATTCAAATATCTTTCTTCCTGAAACTTCACAATATTTATAACACTATAGGTAGATTCTTAGGTTTCGTACTTCTTTGTTTAATTACTTCTTGTAAAAAAGGAAGTTTCCAAGTACATGTACTACAATTTTCTTCATCTGTTTTTTCTATGCTAAGAGTTGATCATTTATTTTTCTGGTTGTTTTTAATAAAAATTCGAAAGAACACTTGGGCATATCAACAAAATTAAAAACAACAAACTTGTCAACTTCAATACAAAACAAATTACAATTTGCAAACAGAAACATCATTGAAAGTTAAAAACAGCAACAAAGAACAATCACAACTCACCTACTGAAATTGATGATATAGTTCAGTGGTTCATTACTGTTAATTACTCTTCAGAGGCTTTGTTGCCAAGGTTATTAATTTAGTGCTGACCAAAGCAAATGTCAACAGTACTCATGTTTCAGATCTAGTAATAAGAAAGTTAACCTAGGAAACTAATTATGGTGTAATAGTGCCTGGCACTGACATCCCTGTTCCTATCACGATTCTACCTACAGAACAGTTTAACACAGAAATAATTGACAGAAAGCTGATGCCAACAGATGTATCAAAAGGGTATCTCATCAGACAGGA
The DNA here is from genome assembly GCA_032466195.1 of Katharina tunicata. NCBI lineage: Eukaryota > Metazoa > Mollusca > Polyplacophora > Chitonida > Mopaliidae > Katharina > Katharina tunicata. The sequence goes on from JAVFBZ010163584.1 coordinate 14,796, forward strand.
AATACAACCACAAGGGAATAATACAAGACAGAAGTTAATGAGGTATCACTACATCTAATGAATACTGTCATGAGTTCAAAACACGCAAAATAATTTCCAACACACCTAGCACAATCCTAACCATTCAGGTAGGTAAAATGCAAACCATTAAAGGAATATGTATAAATTTCAAACCTACTTAAAAAATGTTTGCACTATTTAAAATGACACAATCCAAAGCAAGCAGATTTCGAGAAGGGTCACCCATGCAGGTTTCAATGTCTTGCAAAACCAAATGTGTCATACTCAGTCCCATGCTGATATAATTATACCTGGATTATATCATCTGAAGCTGGAACAGAATTACTCCCTGGGATCTTATGTCCTTTTGTTTTATGTTTCACTTTGAGCACTTTAACATCTTTCCTGGCTTTGCGGCCTCTTACAATAGCTTGTATTTTAGTCGCAGCCTCATGGGCTTCAGGCTTCTCCTGCCAGTGGACTACAGGATCAACGCTTGGGGTCTTCTTTTTCACTTTGAGGACCTTGATATTTTTCCTGGTCTGATGGCCCCGGATGAGGGCCTGTATTTTAGTGGCAGCGGCAGAATGAACCTGAATCTCCTGGGGAAGAAACTGAGTTTGAGGACCTCTGTTATTGTGGGAATTGGGCCCTGATCCACGACGGTTATTTCCCAGCCGACTGTGGTTGGGACGTCGGATTTTCTTGTTATTGATATGCCAGTTAGAATGATTTGTTCTCCTCTGCTCATTAGGTTGAAGGTTCTGTAATTCCCTGACTCGTCTACGAGCTTTATGTCCACGGACTAATGCCTGGATTCGGCTGGCTGCCATGTGAACACGTGGATTGTCAGGATCAATACCAAACTGGGCATGAGAAGCTCTTAATCTGAGAGCTTGTACCTCCCTTCTTGCTTTATGACCACGAACTAAGGCTTGGATTTTGGTTGCAGCCTTGTTTACATTTTCATCATTTGGGTCCACATGTGCTGGCAATGCCTAGAGCCATGGAACAATAGTTTTAATAACCAAATCCAAGAAAAGTCATTAATGAAACTTGAAGCTATGACAAATAAATTTGCATTTGAACATGGCAAACTTAACAATAAGCATTTATGAAAAGACAATAAACATTGGACCAAACAAGAAATTACAACAAAAAGGTTTGAACTAAAAACTGAAGAACTGAAGTTTGACCAAATTATAACCTAATTATAAAATCAACAAATCATTTATAACCGTATAACCAAAAAAGTTCATGCAATACAAGCAAACAATACAGCTTCATGAGACAACGTACCTCACCATGCATGTGAAATTATTTAAGAACAGGAACTACTTGCAAAGTATTGACCAATCTGACAATTTCAACAGACACCCAATATAACATCAATGCACATATTACGATGTAAGAACATTTTTGTGTGTTTTGTCTCGACAAGACCATACAACTAAGAGTGCTGCCAAAGATATAAATGTTAATGTTCCGAATAAATCATTTTAACTTCTGCCAAATTATATTAAGGTAAAAATAAGCCAACATAATCTGAGAATGGCCTGCCATATCAAATGGAATGTCAGGACGAACTCAACTAGGATATTAATTCGTGAATTTAAGACATTGGTTGTGAAAAGATCCCCTATTTCAAATTGTATATATTAAAAAGTATTAATTTCTCAAGCATTTTGCAGACAAGGAAATTTCACAACTTCAGCAAACAGTTACCATTCTATTTTATAAGAAAAACCTATTAACAAACCTTTCTATGCATGGCAAACATTATTCCAAATGACACACAGGCAAGACAACCCAACGACTTTGATGAGTTCACAGTACTACACAAACACAGCACCACAGCATCGATCCAACCTGACCAATGATCAGTTGTAACTAAAAGAATTAGCAGGTGGATAACTGAAGGATAAACATCTGCCAGTAAACAATACATTGCCAAGGCATAGTCATTCGTCTGTATTCACGACAGCATCCCACAAAGTAAAGAATAAAACACTAACATCCACACTTCAATCATAAAATATGCAAACAAATTTGTCCCCTACTTCTACATTTCACATCTTCTGCAATAGGTTTGTTTTTTTACACAAAGGAAGACACCATTGATTAAATAAAAAGAAAAATGCTAAATATAGACAACAGCTTTTTCTCTTTTGTCAGAGAATAATTTATGCTTAGTGTTAGTCGTTTTTATTTTACAGCTTGACCGTAATCTACTCTTTTATTCCTCTTTGTATTTGTTTTATTATTTAAACTGATTAATTGGTAATTTCTTAAAAAGAAATGTTTTCTACCAGTTGAAGAGAACAAAGCATGTTAAAGCTGATACCAATATTACAGTACCATAATGGCTGGGGATAACATTTGTTACATTCTTTCATGAAACTTAAAATGTTGAAAAAGACGAAAATTTCAAGTGTTACATTAGCTAAATCTTAAAATTTCTGAAGAATTTTCACAGTGAAACAAACAAACAAAAAATTTGATTTTTTTTGGACCAAGAAATGTATTTTTAATTTACAATGAACCAGGTTTTGGGTTTTTTTTTTTGGAAGATACAATTATTTATTAGCATCAATTTAAATATAGAAACAGACAGTTGTTATCTTCAATAATAACCAACTACAAAGGGAACAAGTTAAATAGCTCAAATTAAAATTCTTCAGCACAAGGAATTATGAGCGGTTTCTATCTTGAATGAGTAAATAATTTTCTCTGAAGTAATTTCTTGAAATAAAATGGCTGCTTTTCTTGAATCATAATCATTGCATGACTAATGCAATACAAATCAGAACTAGAAATCAGTAATCATTTTTTGCTGATTGTGTCTGCATGCACTGGTACAACATCCCAACAGTAGACTTTAAAGTTTCTCAAATCTATGACATTTGTCAGCAAAGTCCTACATGCTTTTCAGCTCGACAACTTAAAATTAGTCTTGTCACATATGTGCTGACCTCTGATGAACTTACTCATGTAGGTAAAAATTGTGATGTAGAATTTGTTTAAAGTGTGTGTTGACCTACATCCACAATGTATATGCAATCCCATAAGATGAGTGAACAGGGACACCTTCATGGTGAGCAATAACTCTTAACAGTGATCAAAAATAACTAATTCATTGAGCTGGAATTACTGTTTCTTGCTTTTTTTCTTTATCTGAAGCCTTCCATAGGCTGCTTGTATTTTTTCTGTGGCAGCAATTACTTCTGGGTCTTCCAGATCTATCTCATCTTCTACATTGGTAGATTCTTGTTGGGCTTGGGGCTCTGCCTGGGTCTCAGCTTGGGGCTCTGAGAGGGGCTGCTGTGTGTCAGAACACCCTGCCCCATCCACATTAGATGGGGGTTTATGTTTTCTATAAGCTGCTTGTATTTTGAGGGCAGCAGCATCAACCTCAGGGTCAGTAAGATCTATGTCTATTTCTACATTACCAGGTTGCTCCTCTTCTGAAGCCTAGGGGTAAATGGTTAGACACACACACCATTTATGAACTTTTGAGCAAGTATTTACAGTATTTACACACATACTAAAAAGAGCATTGCTCACAGCTATTCTACTGTACATGTACATTACGAAATACAGACATTTAGGCCCCCACCCCTACCCCAAATCAATCCCCAAAAACACAAACACAAAGTTTTTGTGCAATTTTTAGGGTCTTTCATTCATTTTTATAGAAATATACTTATTTATATAATTTAGACGTGTATACTCGTCTTTCTTTTCCTACAACAGGCCTCAAAATGTATTTGCTGAAATAAGCCAAAAATCATTTAAAAGCCATTCATTCGGTTAGGACTTAATTACAAGTTTAAATACAATAAAAATATTGACTTTAATTATCTGTTTTCTTGATTTCATATTACATGTTTATTGTTATGTCGTACCAAATTTTATTCGACATAAGTCAAATAATAAATTAAAAAGATCCAACAGGCATGTGTTTCAAGAAACACTGAGCTGGGTGGTGTGATTGTTCATAAACGGAGGAATCCTCCAAACAATCTAATTGTTTTTTTTAATTGTAGTTTGACTGTATTTTGATAGATTTGACGTTGAAATCATGATTTATTTGTTTCATTCGCGTTTAATGGTTCTCAACTTATATGACGACTTATTGTTGCTGGTGTATGGTGGACCGAGAAGAAACCTCAGGAGCATGTGCACCGTAACCTGGTACAATGAAGCTATCCATTGCCTAACCAACAGAGTCACCATGGGGCACATAATGCAGTACCGTACATAATGTATGGCCCAGCGCAAGAGCTCAAGCCAGCAAAGCTGACAGCGATACAACACACTCTCTGTGTCATTGTGAGGTTTGAAATATACAATTCCCAGCACATTTTGTTTAGTTTATGTGTTTCTTTTCAGAGGAGTTCATTTCAAAAGCTACCCTCTCACAAGTATGTTGGATTACATACTGTATATGTTATAGGCACAAGAATCGAATAGGCCACAAATATGCAGACACGGGGAAACTTTACTGTTTCAAGAACTGCTGTATTTAATAGATGGACCTGTTAGTCATTAAATTCATATTACTTCATCTTCCCGTTGTTTGTTTAATTAACACCTCAGATTTAATCATAACAGATATGAAGGTAATTTTGGTTTGTTTAACTGGGGCACAAGGGGACAGGAAGCTTCAATCAACCACCCACAACCAGACAAATGGGCAAAGCCAGATGAATGACAAGTTTTAAAAGAAGCCCCTACAGTATTTGTGGCTGTTTTTTTTTCATCATAAAGCATATGCTACAGATGTTAAACTTGTGTCTTTTTTTAAATTATAACATGACACTTGGATGGAAATAACCAGGAACAGAACATATGATTTAAAGTAACCAAATTCATTTAATTTAATTTTTTTGAAAGAATTTACCGAAAGGAAGACAAAAAAATGTCCAAAAATATTTTCGTTTTGTGCTGGTTTTTTTTTTTTCATTATTCAATTCTTAAACATGATTTTGTGTAACTGTTACTAAAAATCTGAGAACATTACAACAGTGACTACTAGAAACGTAATGAGATTATTAGATATTAGCATATAATAGCATAACAGTATATAGGGTCTACTGCTTATAGACTTGGCTGTTCTGTGCTATGTGTGTCCACAGGTCACTTACGCTCTGTGACACATTATACTCTACTTTCTACAGTGAAGTGTGTTAGCCCATTTTTTTTTATTCAACAGACACAACTAAAAATATGGTGCAAGTCAAAACTATCTGACGGGTTCTAAGCTTTTTTAAACACGCGTCAGTTTCAAAACCGAATGTGTGTAAAAAAAATGGATCACCTCAGCTCATTACCCTCACAATTCAGCGGTTTCTTAGACATACAAAGAGACCCATTTTAATCAGCCGCTAATAAATAAGGATAGGTAGGCGTTGATAGTTACTTCATTGATTAATTTGTCAATCATTAAATGTTTGACAGATTTCGCCCAACATAATTAATTGTTGTTTTTGGCCTTTTTTTCTAATTTCTGCATTTATGTTTTCATTATTTCACAGATAAAAAGCTTTCGGAGCATATCATTATCTTTTTCTATGTGAATATTATCTTGGTACAAACAATTTCACTCAATGTGCTGTTCACATATCTTGTGTTAATAAACAGTATAGAACTCTTGTCACAGTCCACTTTATAAATCTATCAAATATGCATTACCCTAAATCCTCAACAAATTCGACCTCTAAGGGCACAAACTTTAAGTAATTTAATGAATGTTTAAGTGTGAATTTGGAACTTACATTTTCTGGTTATTTAAAGTCTGAACTTCATAAAAATGTCAAAACTGCATGTGTGCACTTCTTACCCTTTGCATAAAATTTAGTTTTATAAGTTTTTTTTATAAATGCCGCTTTTGTCAAGCATTTAGGGTAGTTTGATCAAGTAGTTTATTGATTGTTTTGTAGCCTTTCACAAAGATGGCTAAATTTGCACAAAAAAACATTCACACGGTGTATTGGTATTGGTCTGTACCATTTCATGAAAGTAAACTTATTATTGGTTATGTTACACTTGCACGATGCATATTAACACATTTTAACACTGCACACAGTTCAGATCATTATTTATGACTGTCACAAATGAGATTTATAAATACCTTATTTTGGATGACTTTTCTGGTTTGGTAGCCTCTGAAGCCAGCCTGAATTTTAGCTGCTGCATCAGCCACTTCAGGGTCATTGAGATCAATGTCAACTACTTCCTCGTCCTCTCTGGAAAAGGAAACAAAGATATCTGATATCAAAAGAGTAGTATTTACTAAAACAGGTCCAGACAAAAAACCTACATGTATGTTACTGTAAATGAAGTGTTTCTATCTAAATTTGGGCCAATGCTGATTACTTATTAGCTGAGTGTTCAACAGAGTTACTTTTACTGATTGGAACTTTTTGCAAACACTTAAGGGTATTTCACTCATTTGACACTGTGTTCAAGGAAATCATCCTCATTACCCTGGCAACAACACAGGGCAAGTTTCAGGACATAAAAAATGATACCTGAATCTAATCTGCCTCCTCAAGTTCCTTACCTCAGAGAGTACTACGCCAAAGGAAGCCCCTACCCAACCTCGTGTGCTTTTTATAGAAAGAGAGTATTGGTACATGTATCCTGTATTACCTTACCTCAGAGAGTACTACGCCAAAGGAAGCCCCTACCCAACCTCTTGTGTGCTTTTTATAGAAAGAGAGTATTGGTACATGTATCCTGTATTAAGACTTTGCAAAACCTGACTAGGGACACCAGGCTTCTTGTTTTCCTGTGAAAGTCCCTGGTTTTGGTGTCTGGCTATATGTACCTGTCCCCCAAAATGTCCCTGTTTTATCACCTCACAAGTAGAATGTGTAATTTAACTCTCTTGATTGAAGGACTGGTTTTTAACTCCATGTTCAGTATTTCACTCAAATGATGGCCTTGACGGCAGTGTATTATATGCATGAATGTCAGCTCGAAACATACTGCCGTTTGTCAGAGGGTCTCTAGCAGTGGAAACCCATGAGTAATTTTATCTCAAGTGAAGTGAGTTTTAAATAACAGTAAATCAAAGGACAATGCATGATAGAATTCCTATGCAGTAAGAGTACTGTTTGTCTTGTTAGAACAAGGGTTTAAAGTTATTTGCAAAATATGGCAATTTGCCTGAACAGCACTTCTAAGCCACTCTTGTACACTCAAGCAAGCAAGGATAGAATCAGGTGATTTAATCCAGGACTGCTTTTATCTAAAGTATAAAATGTCATCCACAACTGACATGTTATTCATTCGATTTTGGGTGAAGGAAACCACTTTTAGCACTTTTAATAAAGACCTAGGAGACAATCAGAGGATGATTACCCTGGTGGAACAGGAGTTGATGT
>JAVFBZ010163585.1:0-11281 GCA_032466195.1 Katharina tunicata
TTTAACCAAGAGGTCCTTGACAGATTTGTTCTTCTTGTACGCTATATGATAGGTCTCTGTGACGCGTTCTGCCTCATTTATGTTATCCCGGCGGAGATAAGCAACATTTTCGTTCTCTATACATTTATACAAAAATACATATATTTTTTGTATAAATGTATAGAGAACGTATGGTAAATTTAAAGTTTATTTGTGTGGAATTGATTACACTCAGTTAATACCCGCTTATCTGCTAAAATTGTGTCATAGTTTGTGAATGAAACAGATAGGCCTATTTCTAATTACCCAGTAATTATAAGACCTTTTAGATGGGTCAAAAAGTTACGTTGGGCCCTATATATACATATTATTATTGGAATAGCCTCCCCTTTACCACGGAAAGAGTAGATTTCGAGAAATGTAAATGCGAAACTATTGTTCTGTATTAATCAATCTATACTTCGTCAAAAGTAGACCAAAAACACTATAGCAACATAAATTTGTTTTATCTATGAGACTATCATAATGCATTTAACCTACATCAGATAAATTGGTCCATTATGTTTGGCAAATTGTAGATACCCCAATGAACAAAATTGAGGAACAGACCGCCTATGACGTAGAGGAACAGACCGCCTATGACGTAGAGGCCTACACCTGCAGGGTTTATTTTGCCACTACTTATTTATTTTAGCTTACCTTCTTTATTTTTCGGGTAGAATAATTTTTATTTATTTAAAAAGCGAAGAGTGTCACTCGTATAGGTAAAAATCTACGAAATCAGCTAACAATAAATGTGGTCAACTGGATCTGTATAACGACTGACGTGGCGACATTAACCTATAATGCCTTCAGCAGAATAACGGTACGACAAAAAAACAACAGGTATACATAGGTGCATGGTTCACAATCACATATGTTGACCCCTATATCTATAATTCATGTCTATCTAGAAGCTTGTCTCTGAGAATTTATCTAGAACATGAGATAATTTATCGACTTTAATTGGTCGATTTCTCTGTGCCAGTGTGGTTACTTGACAAATATATATATATAGGCCCTATGTTTGTTTAACTGTAGAGAAAGGGAATTTTGCTTGCCTCCACCGGAATTCGAACTTGGTTCTCTGGCTAGTAGGATCAGCGCTCTAACTGACTGAACTAAAGAGGTTCAGGGTATATAGAACAACCATTTCTTAAGGCCAATATTGTCTGCTCGAATGGCGGTGAAGGCAAGCTAAATTTATTTTCTCTACATTTATAAAAAAAAATACAAATACATTTGTTGTTTTTATGTTTGTTTGTAAAATTAAAGATCTAGTTCACCAGATTTTTTCATTTATTTATTATATTTATGTTCTATATATAAAACCTTTTGAGCTTTGTGGACGCATTGCTTTATGGACAACACAAAAGGTAGACAAAATGAGATTTTATATTATAAATATTTTTACTATATACTTCACTATATGTATTTATATAGCCTAATTTAACGTCACTTGGACACTTAAAGAAGAAAAAAACGAGGGGTGGTGTTAAGGCAATCATGATGGTCTTGCCTCCTCTCGTGATTTTAAATCTGAAGAAAATTAAGACATGTTTAAAACTTGTTCACATTGGGTCCACTATTACGAATGGATTATAGGCCTATTTGTTTTTAGTTCTTATATATATCAACATAAAACTTACCAAAGAATGGTAAACAATTGCTATTATAACAAACCACAGTGTGTACTATTTTTATTTACAGGTTATCTCGCGCCCTTTATTTTGATTTGAAATATATATAGATCATGTGACATTTTCACCCTCCACAGTTTGTACAGCGAGAGATACATTTTCGCCTTTTCCCTATCTTGGCTCACTTTGAGACCGGCAGTGACGTCAACCGCTTTACGACGAGTTGTGAATTCATCCGAGTTATTTGTACTATACAGTTTAACAAAAGGGCTTTTTGACGGAGAATTTTGGTACAGTTTTAATATTAGGAAAGCCCTGTTGCTTAATGGGTATTTAAAAGTGCGATATATACCTCTTTGTCAAAGACAAATTCTCGAAATTGTCTAATCTGTCAAGCTCTCCATGTATGGTGGTGCGGAAGAATATGCACTGTGTAATAGACATCTGTAAATAAGTGTTTTATCGTTGAAAGGTTAGCCTGTTACAACGACAGTTTGTCAAGGTTTTCAACTTACTCATGGATTATTTAATCTCCATTTGAGCGCAAATGGCTTACAATTACCAACGTTTGGCGAAAACTAGTTGATTTGTGGACTATAGGAGTGGTTTTACGCCGTAGACCGAAGGCGGCGGAATCTTACTTGTTCAACATGTAGGCCTCTAACCGATGTCGCGGCCGAACCCCGATTCTTAGAGGCCACAAACTGTTCTCCTCTTTTCTTCCTTAATGGAACATTAACTTTGAAAATTGTCGTCTGATTGTGTTCATCAAGATGACTAGCAGAAACAGGTAAGAAAGTGCAAAGACTCTTTTCAACAGTTTGAGAGAGTTATAACCCATTTTTGCCTAGATGGTAAACGTGATCCGATATGTCAAACTTGTTGCTTTCCAAACTCTAATTATTAAGAAAATTTAACTCGCGTGTTTTTGTCTTGTTTCCTAACGGAGAAAAGTAAAAGCTACCACATGAAAGATAATATTTGTGGCTGACGTGATCGGAGAGACGGTAGTGTCAGACAAATTAAACGCTGCAGGTCAGGGCCGTTTTCGTTTCACATTCTCCTTTGACTTGGTTTTAGGAGTTACATTGAAAGCTTCCATTTGACAGAAATCATCTAGCCAGAAATGATTTTCACATGCTGGCCATTAAATGTTGTTATTTCCAATGCCGTATAAATAACTGAAAAAACCGCATATGGAAAATTATCTAAGACGATTTAAAGTTTTTCACATGGGTTATTTCCCTTTGAGCAGTCATGTCAAATTGATACATGTATTGCTTATATATACCGTACTACAACAACTGTTGTTGTTAAACTTATACAGACAAATCCGATAATACCAGCTCAGCAGTTTTCTGACATGCGATTCATTTCACCATACATAAGCTTTTACTTTGAACAGCTGGTGTGTGTCAAAGCATTTCTTGGAATTATTAAAATCAACTCAATTTTAGTTGTCCAGTTTCTTTATTCACAAGATAATTATTTGTTTCTGGTAGGAAATTTGTTTTACTTTTAAAATGATCCTTTTTATTCAATGTTCTTCGGTAAGACTTTTTTAAAAATCTTTTTAATTCAGTTGACAATTAAATGATTTGGTTATTAGTGTTTGTTGCCCTGTTGGCCCTCTCCCCAGTCAAAACGTCAAACAGCCAAAACATCGAAGTATAAACGTCTAATGTCTAATGTCTATAGTCACAACATCTAACACCTATGGTCAAAACACCTTATATTAAATATCTTGACTTGAAAAGTTAGTGCCACTATGTGTATACAGAACATGTAAATAATTGATAAGTCTAATTAAAATTGTATATATATTTGTGTCGATCATTTTGTCTTTAGCCCGCTAGCAATACATTTGTCAAGAATTAGATTGAATCCGGTCAAACTGTTATAAAAGGTTGGGTTCTTTAACTTGTGAGTAGAAAGTTCATTACTCAATGTCCTGAGGTTGATGTTGTCCATTTACTAAGCTGAAGACAACCGTGAACCAGAACCAATGTTCTGATAAATTTACGCCATGTCTATAGACTTAAAAGATGACAAAAATTTGTAATACCAAACCGTTAATATAAAATATACTTCGAAAGATGAATAAAATTCATAGTATCACACTGTAAATAATATAGAATATCAAGTGTTAATTGTTTATCAAACCACTATTTTTGCCGTATTTTGGCTATGAGATGTTTTGACCCCCAAATTATTAGACCTTTTGGCTGTTGACCCTCCCAGATGTATGGGGCAACAGAGATCTGATTTTTTTCTGGTGTTTATCACAGTAAATGTCATAATTTTTCATAGCCCCATCACAATTTATGGGTTCATTTGATTGACCTGTATCGTACCCAAGGTTGTTAATTGGCAGTTTTGTGTGCCGGAAGGTTGAGCTGGTTAGCCCACCCAAAGAGAATCATGCAACTGGCATACATGTATAACCATAGTTTGTGTGAAATCAAATGCCTTGGGGGAAAATTTTGAAAATACATGTAATGTATGTTATAATGTGCCTAATGTAGGATTTGAAGATAAATTTCTTTCTATAATATTTTTGTTAGACATTTTACAATTTATCTGCGGGTGGTTGGGTCACTTGGGTGGGAGCCTCTTGTGCATTAGTGAACTCTTCGCCCTGTGATTGTATGATGGTGTCTTCTGTGCCAGCCTCAGGTAGGGTGGTAAAACCCTTATCAATCAAACACAAACAAATACAATTTATCCAAGGAAGCCTTGCGAGTGGTTCAATGGGTGGGAGACTCCTGTGCCCTGGTGCTCTCTTAGCTAAGGGGCACAAGATGCCATTTGTTGTGGTGTCCTGTTCTGTTTGTTTTATTTTATTTTATTTTATGTAAACTTGCATGTTGCCAGTGTCATTTACTGTGGTTTCTTTCACCGATTGGGCTGGCACGCCTTCATATATGAGATAAATAACCTTCAGTAAGATGTATTTTATGAGAATACCCAAATCAAAAATCCAGGGGTGCCTTCACTTGACCTGATGTTAAAAAACATATGAGTTATATGATTTAGAAGAAGCACCGTTAGAAAACGGCGTTGAAAGCATTGGAGACATGATACTGGGAATGGGTAAATATTGCATTGCATATTGCTTGCATGTTTAGTTTAGGTGTCTATAATTAACTTTGGCGGAATTCTGTTTTATTTTAATTGCAGCTACATGTATATTAACAACGTTTTATGGTCTATAATTTGACTATGACTAAGTTGAGTAAGTTCCTTAGTTTCCTTCGGATCCTTCCTTTAAGTGGTTTGTTTCCTACTTTATCAGGTTAATCTAGTTCTCTGCTCCCCACTTGTTTTTGTCCTGTAAATGATCAGATTCGATTGAGTTGATCTTTATAATTGACCTACAAGGAACAACACATTATTTTATGTGTACATATTTACATATTCTCAGACTATAAAGGTATACATGTTTTTAACACTCTTTAGTCAGTGTATCAGACCTTACCAAATATTACAGGTATGATTTCTTGTACGAGTCTGAGTCTTTTTGTACTGTGGTTCTCATATGATAGTGACATCTTGTCCATTTTGTCAGTGTTGTGGGAGTGATCGAGGATTATTTTACACTACAGATACGGCTGTTGTGGCTTCACAACATGTCGCAAATCCTAAACAAGCAATCTTTTTATATATAACCACCTTATTGGGATTTGCTTTAATTGAATGAGGATTTCTAATTTTATGCATTTTTTCATGAAGACAATCATTCAGTAGAGGCCAATCTGCTTGCAGTGTGTACACATCTAATAGAAATGTCAAACTGCTCACTCTGTTTACAATCTGTAAACTGGCCTGAACCAGACTCTATGTGTTACTGTTTATCAACAGCCACAGATCCTTATACATGTATATTCATATTGTTTTACTGCTCTGACATCTATTGGCCTTACACTTCAAGACTTGATGAGTAGTTACCTCTAAGTTTGCCTCAAGCTGGATTGTACAAGAAAGAGTTTGGAATTGATTCGCATATTCAGATACCGAACCAAATTCCTCACATACTTCTGTTAGATGTAGCCTGAGTCACTTGTCAAAACTCTGAACTGAACAGTTTTCTAATATACATGTACATGTACTATTTACTTTTAACCTTACTTGTCTAATTTATCTACTTTTAGCTTTGCAAATCGCTCTATTCTGTTGCTTAAAATATGTTACTGTTTTCTGCGTTTTGAGCATCTTAGCGGATGTTTGAATGGGAGCTTCCTGTGCCCTGGTACTCTCTAAGCTAGGGGTATCAGGAAACCGGCTTGCTGTGGTGGCCTCTTTTTGTCCATTAAATGTTTAGTGATTTCCTCCAACGATTGGGATTACAGGCAATGCCAAAAGTTGAATTCAGTCACAAGTAAAGAATTAGAATGGACTACATGTATATAGGTTTACTTTCAGAATAAGTTGGGGTTTTTTCTGATATGAAATTCAGATTCTTTTGATGTATTTCAAAATTAATTATCTGGGAATAAATTTTCACAAATAAGGTTAAGTTGATAAAGCATTGAGTCTTAGAGTACATTTGCATGTAGAAAGCATCTCACCAATAATGAGTTCTAAAGATAATAAACTACATGTACTTGATTGCTGCTTTTTCGTAAATTTGCCCATTAAGATTTATTTCTTGATCACAGATTAAGATCTAGCAAGACATGTACTGTAGCTATGATTTTAATATAGAACTGCCAATAGATTATTCAGATTATGCTAGCTATGTGAACTTTAATATATTCATGTAAAACAGAGGATCTTTATTTAACTTTCTACATTAATTTGTCCTCTGAGAAATCATTAATTCGATTAAAAAAAAAAAAGCTCTTTTGCATCCTGTTGTTGTTGTGTAATGTGATGTCATGGGTGTGAAGGGTGGTTCTCTTTACTCATTGGGCTGTCATGCAAAGAAAGTTAAAACAAACAAAACTAACAGGTAAATGTGAAACCATAATGATCCTGTGCCTTCAGCGAAATGAAAAAATAAATTTGAGTTATTGTCAACTACAATTCTGGATGATTAATGTATCATTAATGTATCTTCCCATGGAAGATTTGTACTATATGTATTTTATAAGTTATTATAACATATTCTAGCTATCAGCATTGTAGTGTTACATTTTACTATTGTAGTAGAAGTAGAAGGAATGTAATTCCGGAAATAATAAAGACTCATTGTGACTATATCGGGTTCCTTGCATGTCATCCTTGGCAGTACATGTGTTAATACATATTACTGTATATTATTGTACTTTATCATGATGTCATGCAGAGCCACTTGATCTGCATTTATACGTTTGTAGTGGATTCTGCTTAATGTGGCATAACACACTTATAAACCAATCAGTCAATTAGTTGTAGTGGATTTGATATTACTGTTTCACCACTTACCCGTGATTTGTGTACATGTATTTATATGGCTAGACCAGTGATTTGCAAGTGTGCTGTGTTCATTTTATCACACACAGTAATGTTGGCTTGTCAGATCTAAGTAAAAAGTAGGTTAAACCAGGATTCAGGTCAGCCAGTTTAGCAATGAAGGACAGCTACAACTAGTAAACACTTAAGGTCACCGTACTCTCTTCAACCCTCTCTTATTATCAGACTGCTAGATTTAGTATCTGACATGGTGAAATCCAATCACACCAGTCGTCCTCGGTCAGATAATCAAAACTACTCCCTATATGCTATCATTTAATTAAATAAAACATTCTGTATTAATAATAATGTAAAGACGTCAAACCAAATTAATCATGTTCATTGTTCATAAGCTTATACGATACTTAACACAATCAATACTCATATCATCTGTGAAGCAGCTAATGTTTTGCTTGACATTATGACATACAGAAGTTCATTCAACTTCATTTACAAGGGTGGATAAAAATCTACACAAGGTGCAGCTTTGTGTACGTACATAAAGTAATATTATAAAAAAAGTGAAAATATAAAGTAATATTATACATGTATTTATTCATGTTTAGATAATCTCATTCGTATGTGATAACGACTCAATTAAAATGTAATGCTCTGTTTATTCCATACTTGTCCTCTATTGTGCTTACTGGGAGTTTTACAATTATTTTACTCTGTGGCTGGAGGTGCCAAGCTGTTCTGGTCACAGGTCGCTTAACTGAAATGTTTGATGTACTCGGTTGTCAAAAAACTTACATATAGTTGTCTGCCCTTGGATGAAGGCTGAAACAGTGTCAGCTGGTTCACTTATGAACTATAGATCACTTGTAGACTCGTAGTTATTTGTGCATTATTTATAATGTATCTGTGTATAGGAAAGTAACATTAGAATGTTTCTGCTGTCAAGTTATATCAGTTCTATTTCTGATTCACTTTGTAGACATGAAAATAAACAAGCTATGCGTGAACAGGCCCAGAAGGACAGAGCGCTCCAAGCCGCCAAGGCTGTGGAGAAAGCCACTGCGGCCACTGAACTCTTCCCACAGCCAGTAAAGGTAAGTCCTTAGTTTAATCCATAAGAGACCACTTTCAAAAAATTACACTTATTGCGAATCCTTTTTACAGGTATTACATCATAATCTTACCCTAAATCCTCAACAAATTGGCCTCTTTACAACTTAACATGTTATGCAAAAGCTTAGAAGTATGGAAATACAATCTCAATGTGTTTGGGGAAGTTCTGACTATTTAAAACTCCCATTTAAAAATTCAATAAATTATTCTAAAACTTCTGTCCTTTAGGTCGAATTTATTGAGGATAATCATTTAGGGTACCGTAATCAAACTACGCAGTCAAACAGGTTTGGTCGTTACGTTGTACATGTAGTTTAAAACACGAGATGTGTATAATGATAATTTCTATTCAGTGCTCTTCTGATGTTTGATCTTATGATGTAGATGATACATTTAACATAGTTTTCAGGCTTACTTATGCTGTTATCTTATCTAAGTCAAACAATTGATAAACAAATCTATACCTGGCTCAATAATCTATTTATCACCTTTATGTTTCCATGTCTTTAGTGTCGACTATCTTCTTTCGACCTAGATATATTTCAGTTATTATCACATACATTTTTTTTCATACATACAGAACCCATAATGACCATTTGTAAACCCTTTCATCTGTGATTACTTTGTGTACCTAATCAATATTGGGCGTATGCTGACAATCAGGCCTCTCAAGCAAAACATATTGAAATGAAATGCAATCTGTTGTTTTGTTTTCTTTAGAACTTCTTCTTTTTATGTCATGTCTGTCAAACCTAGTATATATTGGAAATACAATCTATGTTGCTGGCCAAGGAGACCTCAGTGTGGTTTCATGTGGTTTCTTTCTGGTTTTCCACAAAACACCGGCTAGGGATGGTCATAATACAAGTGAAATACCATTCAGTATGAAGTCAACTCTTGATAAAAGAGTAGAGTTATGGTGATTAGCTGATTATGTTGTGTTTTTCACAAGGTTTGCATTTGGGAGTTTCCTCAGGCAATACAAAGTCGTCAAATAAGTGAAAACCTTAAGTATGGCATAAACTCTAAACCAGAGCAAGACACTTCACATTGGCCTGGTTTGTCTTAGTGTCCTGGGATTCTATTGGAATAAACAGCTTTATTACAAACAAAATAACCTTGAGTATGGATTAAAACTCCAATCATTCAATACAATTAAAACATGTCTTCACTACAGACTACAAACTCAATACTGTAACTGATGTGGAGCTGTAAAATAGTGACTGATAAAATCTGAAAATCACACGCTTTCAACAACATTCCAATTTCTAATCTGTCTGGATCATATTAGAACTGGAGACATCCATCAGATCCATGTACCTTGGCTGGTGAATCATTTTTTCTCACCTTATCAAATGGGTGGTACTTTCGATGAAATTGTAATTGTTGTATAGGCCTTTGAGGACTTATTCTCATTCCTAAGTTTTGACATATCCTTGAAGCAACTTTAATGATAGCATTGCATTAATAATATAAAGTTAGAACAGACACCAATAATCATAAAGATACAAAGACGATGTGTAAGTTGCCATTGATTTTGGTATTAGAACTCTAAAAGTTATCATTAAACTAAGAACATGTGTGACTGCTCAAGAAGGTGTTTTAGAGTGGTGTCTAGTTCACACAGCTGGTGATATCAGCACTTAGATGAACAGCAAGCACAACATTCCCTCTTAAATTCCTCTCTCTATCATAGGCCAAAGAGAGAAGATCAAGCAGGATAAATAACACTCCTGAAATTTTAATTCCCCCTTGTTTACCCTCTTGTACATGTGTGAGTTTCTTCTGGGCTCTATGCTCTATTTAATATTTCATCCCTTAATCTCAATTATTTACACCCAGACACACTAACTCACACCAAGACACAATCTGAAATGGTTTCTTTCACATTCGGCATTCAGCATAAACATTCCAACTTAATGATAGACTTCTCTTTTTTTGTTTCCAATGACAATCTGACATTTATTAATGTTTGGATGAATACAGTTCATCACCAGTTTTCAAGTGACTGTTTTCGACTGATATAGGGAAATTTTCTTTGGCTGCAGAGATTGCTAGTGGATTTTAGAACGTTTCTTTCTGGCTTTGCATCAAGTGCTCGCAAGCAAAAGATGTTTCCCAAGTTACATTCACTGTGATAATTATTTTATGAATTCCAAAATCTCAGTCTTAAAAGTTTTGTCCTGTCTTACATGTTGCCAGCGTCGTTTATGGTGGTTTCCTCCACTGACTGGGATGGCACGCCGTCATATAAGTGAAATAACCTTGAGGACAGCTTTAAACCCCAACCAAACAAAATTCTAAAAATTAATGTTTTATAAAATCATGAAACTATTATATCTGATGTAAGGCAAAATAATATACATTATGAACTAGTTTGTTTTCATCCATGTGTATAAGCAGCTGTACATGGAACAATTAAATGTTAACAGTTGTTGAAACAAACCTTCATGTATCTTTATACATTACATCCATGTGCAGGTTAGTAGTTTTTAAAACTGCTTAAATTTTAATTCACAACTTGTTTAAAAAATTGCATATCCTGAAATACTGTCTTCTGTAACTCTGTACACACATTATGCAACACAATGTTATCCAGATGTTGTGAAATCCCTCGACCCCTCCCCCCTTCTTGCTTTGATCTCAGCCACGAATAACTAGTACCGGTATGAGCTTCCTTAATTTAGTGACGATAGACCAGTTTAATCTCATCTGGCTGAGGTTGAATTTTATATGTATAAATTAATATACATGTATGTTAAACATACATGGATGTGGTGTTCTCTGAGATAAGGGGTATTGGGAAGCTAAATTCTTGTGGAATACTGTTTTTTGTACTATAAGTGTATTGTGTGTTGCCAGTGTCGATTAACTTGGTTTCCTCTACCAATTGGGCTGGCACAGTATCATTTGAGTGGAAAAACCTGAAGTACTGCGTAAAAAACAATGAAACAAGCAAAACATATATTTATGTTATTTTTCAAATTGTAAAAATCATACACAACAGGCGACAAACCCATATCACCAGTCCAGTATATTAAACAAGTGGATTGTTACACCCCTAAACCACAATCTAAGTTATTATTGAACGCTTAATAACCTAAACGCTGCTAATATGT
>JAVFBZ010163596.1:0-17394 GCA_032466195.1 Katharina tunicata
AAATTACATCATCAGTTTAAGAAGAAATACAAACAGAAAATACAAACGAAGAAACATGCACATATATAAAATACATTTGCACACTTTCGTTATAAAATAGATGTACTTTTATACTCACTGTAAAACATCCTGATTGAGTACATAAGAAACACCACACAAACAGACTAAATAACTGGTGATAAATGTACATGTGTCTGGACATTACATTATCTTTGAGGATCTCTGCTGAGAAATTCTAGCTTTCTTCTATATAGGTTTTATTTACATCCAGTCATTATATTTTAGGTCATAGATTAAATATTAAAAAATCAACCGAAAGTAAATTTACTGTGATATCTTCTACTTTAACTTGACATACTTAATCTTACTGTACCATGTTTTGGTGTGCACAACTGACCTCCCTTTAAGAATTGACTTGTATTGATTCCAGTCCGCTTGTCATGATTAGGAATAGAACAGTAAAGTGGCTGAAACATCAACCATTGTCACATTCATGTAGTTCTAATATTGCAACCCCCACTTTTCACTTTACAAAGCTGTGTGATATATTGTGTTATATTCAGTTCACTAGTCATAAAATTCTAAAGTAAATATGTCTTGGAGAGATAACATCACATTTGGATGTCATAGCCACTTTGACATCACCAGGTTGAGTGATATTACAGACTCTGTTGGATAACCTCTAGTTGTTGTCATTTGTTTGAAATAACGTCCATGTTTATTTTGATTGGCCAATGCATAGTCAGCACAACTCATATGTCCCGATACTGCAATGATAGTCTTACTTATAGTTATAGCCTTGCAATGTCCTTATATGAAATATCTTTGAACTGCTGTTTGTTACAACACTAATTTTCTGAGCTAAGGCCTAACGGCTAAGGGTCATCAAGAAAGTGATTTGTTGTGGTGTCCTGTTTTTGTCCTGTAAATGTATTGTAAACTCAATCCTTTTTAGGAGAATCTGTAAACTAAAGCGGACAAGACATCTGCATCTACTTTGTTTTGAGTCAGCAAGGCTCTGAAGATCATAAGCAGGAGTATTATTAACAAAAATATGATTCAAACATTTCTCACTTTGTCAGATCTTTTTGTGATTTAGGCCTATTTTCTGTAGTATATGGAATTAAAGGTAAGTCACAGGTTTGACCACCTCAATATCAGAAAGTTGTTAAAAAGTAAATAAATGTAATAAAATGTACATCGTAGTGTAGTGAGAGAGATTATTATATACTTGAGTCTGTGTTATATGTTGAATATCATTCTTGGAGTTAGTTTTCAAAACCCTTCTCTAGAGGCTAGTGTTGTTGAAAATTAACAGAACCAGTGATATCCATTGTACATGACATGTATTAAAAAATGACTCCTGGATATCCTCTACATATTTGAATATTGTTGTTTTTCTTCTCTTCCAGGTGATCCAGATAAAGACAACTGTTCTCTGGCTGTTCTTTACAGTGATAGTAAGGTAAGTTTACAGAGGAGTTTTGGGGTAACCACCAAGGAAGTAATGTTGTTAATTTTAATATATTTTAACTTTATTATGCCATCTTACATTCAATAGCTATCGCTTAGCGGGAGCTTCTACGTGTAGTTCCTATGTGGTCAGCAGTCTCACCATGATCATGTTAAGTTCATATTAGTTCACTTTACATACATTAGTATAAAAACCTCACACAAATCAAATCAAATGGATATATTACTTCAAGTATATCCTAATCAAAATAATTTATATAACTTTACCTCAGTCTTATGAACCAAAATTAATTTGTGAGGTTTTTTGTGTAGGTTTATATCATTGATAATTAAGAGTTTTCTAGGAACTGGTCTGGGTATATGAACTGTATTGAAACACAGTGTAAAACTAAGCATGCAACAAAAGTACCAATGGATATAGGTTTAATTTGTTGTATTGTGTTTAATTACCAGTCGATACTGGTTGATACAGTGTTTTATTTTATAAGGTTTCTTTCTTGATTTATCTCATGGTAAAATTGTATATAATTTTTACTGTGTAATTTGTAATCTAGTAATTTATTGAGGACATCTGTCTAGATATTTTTTGTTCAACGATAAACTGGCATGTAGGATGTAAAATGCAATTTATCAGAATACTTTAAGAACAGACTAAGGTTTGTTGTTTAAGTGGCATTTGAGATCAGGAAGACTTTCTGGATTACAAATAAATAATAAAGAAGTTGTAATCCTGAAAGCCTTGCTAGCACAGGATAAGACATAAACAAACCCAATCTTTTATCTTTTCTTTTTAGAGTTCTGCTGAGGAGATATGTGCTTTAGTCGCTCAGTGTTTCCAGTTAGTTTACACAGACGCCACAATGCAGTTTTTTGACCAGGAGTTAAGACTAGCAAGTGGCATGTCGACCACTGCTTCTTCCACTACACAGAGTGGTAAGTCTCTTTGTTTGTATGTTTGTCTTAAGTATATTTGTAACGCATGTACATACACGTATGAGTCTCCAGACCACACATAGTTACAAGTTCTAAAGTTTAGACATGTAATATGTATGAAAAGACATGAATACCTCTTAGACTAAGTGCTCAATTAACTAGGTATACCATCCTGTTCCTATGTCATCAATTCTTTATGAAATCTTACATATCTCATGTCATGTGTATATTGGCATAATTTGTAGTAAATCCATTTCTCTCATAAATTGTTGAACACATATATATAGCAGTTCTGTTTTTTATTTTCCAGATTCGTCAACAATAATAAAACAGAGATATGATCCATATAATCCCTCATTGTAAGTATTTAAAGATCCTGTTGTTTAGCTGGTGTTTGGTTAAAGTCTACCAAACCACCAGTAAGGTATACTTGTCAAATGGTGAAATACCCGGAATTAAACCTTTAACACAAATCAACAGAGGACTCATTTTGTTAATGCTCATCACTACATGGCCCCAAGAAACATTGATGTGATTGGTGCCTACGGTCTGTATGTACATAGAGTGGGTGGGGCATCAGTCTGGCTAACTTACTTTTATATTCTGGGTGATATGGAATAGCTTTCTAAAGGGAGACATCACATGGAGTTCATTTACTTTAATCTTCACTTGAAGTTAAACACACCTGTGGCATAGTTGATCAGAATTATCGTCTGAAATCATGACATTCAGTCTTGCATGTTTCCAAGAGTTTAATGATATCCTTATAACAGTCCTTTCTGTATTTTAGTTATGTTAAGGTGGCTTCTCTCAAAGTGATGTGTGGAGAACCATTTCTATCAACTTTGACACTATCAGTTTCTTTATACCCTAAATCCTCAACAAATTCAACCTCTAAAGGCACACACTTTAAGTAATTTATTGAATGTTTAAGTGTGAATTTGGAAATAAAACTTACATTTTCTGGTAATTTGAAGTCCAAACTTCATAAAAATTTCAAAATTGCATGTCTACACTTCTTACCCTTTGCATAAAATGTTGTTTAATAAGTTGTAAAGCGGGTCGATTTGTCAAGCATTTAGGGTAGTACAATGTACCTGTGTATAATGTGATAAACTGTGTTTGTATGTGATGATTGTTTCAGTTTAACGCGATCGAACCCTGACTTGCGATCAAACCAGTCATCTACAATGTCCCGGACTATTCCGCGATCTCATAGAACTCCCAGCACTGCCAGTGAACTTAGTGCGCCATCTACTGAACTACTACAAGATTACCTCAAAAAGGTGTGCTGGTTTTTCACTTATATAATACGTGTGAGACTTTTCTTACATTTACAGGCTTCAGCAATGTAACATCAAATTATAGCGGATCTTGTTGGAATGAAACAAGTATTGTTTGTGAATTTATTTGATTAGGGTTTTACACAGTACTAAAGATTATTAACTCATATGTCTGTTTATCCTAGTGGTCGGTTTTATCATGTTTTAACTTTAAAGTTATGTTAACAAGATTGTCACTTTGTTTGCAATCCGATTGGTCAATTGCTATCCCATATGATTTTGTATAAGGTTGTACATGCACCTAATACAAACTTGGCATGCTGCCAATTAGTCATATGGAATGACGTAAAGAATAAATGTATCTGACAAATCTAGCAATGATGTCACATAGAATAAAGTTAAGAATATATGCACTTTTGAAATGCGCATCTTATGCAAATGATGTGACGCTCTACACACGTAACAATTAGGTCATTCGTATTAGGTCAGTACACAGCAAAAGTCACTCAGTTCATTAGAAGACTGAAGGTACAGATTTTGTTCATAATATTTGCAAACTTATTGGCTTTTTGGCCTAACGGCTTGACAGATATTACCAAACTGACCATGTAAATACTTTGTATGTACCCCTCAACAAACGTCATAACTAGTAGTCTGTAGACAGAATTTCGCAAAATAATGTTTTTGAGATTCGAGTAAATTTAGTAAGAAAAATGGTGGGTGAGTATTTCCTCGTCCTTTTCAATCAGGACATAAATCTAGCAAACCTCATTGACAGATTGGGCATGGCCTTTTTTTAGAAAAAGTGTGTCCTCACTGTAGCGACTTTGCCCCTGGGCCAATTACCATCAAACTTCACACACATGTCCATTAAGAAAATGTCTTGAACAAGTTCGAATTTCATGGTTATGATGTTCAAGATCATTATTTCTATTTTTAGGAAAAGTTTGTTATTACTCTAGCGACTTTCCCCCTGGGCCGATTTCCATCAACTTCACAGACATGTCCATTATGAAAATGCCTTGAACAAGTTCGAATTTCAGGGTTGTTGTGTCAAGGTCATTACTATCAGTTTTATTGTTGTTTTCTTTCTGTCTGACAGCTACACACAAAGCTAACCTCTGAGGAGTTGAAGCAGTTTGCTATGTTACTCAAGGCCCGCCATACAAACCTGGCTTTTAATGATTTCTGTGATAAAGTTCTTTCGTTGTTTGGACCCTCCAGGAAACATTTGATGGCAGGTAGGCTTAATGGTACAATAAATGCAACTGGCGGTTATGTTAGTTTTTGGTCATCAAACAACTCTGGGGCCGCGCACTAGTTCAGTGGTTGAGTGTTGGACTATGAAGCCCCCTTCACTGGACCCGGACGTTGACCGTATGTATATAAGAGAAGTTTTCCGGTGGCTGTGTAGTTCGCCGGGTGGTTTTGCAAGGTTTTTTCCCAGTTTTTCACCATACACCGGCAACGCAATGTCGTCATATTTGTGAAATACTCTTGAATATGACGTTAAACACCAATCAAACAAAACAAAACAACTCCTTTCCAAGAAAAATCTTCTATACAGGTTTTACAGTCTTTCTATTAATTTGTCTATATCTCTACGATAAGTTTATACAATGTGGTATAATAAATTTAAAAAAAAATGCACATAATAAAGCTGAGTGACAGATTTAGACTGAGTGGATATGTTTGTCATATTGAAGGGATGTGGCCGTTCATAGGAGAGAGAGACTACACTAACTTTGAGGAGTTCTTGGAGCGTTACGGGATTGGAATGGGGGAGAATGGAAGGGGCACTTTATCTGGTCATATCTTTGCTGTACCTTACATGTAAGTAACAACTTGTAGCCAGAAACACCCAGAACAGCTTGTTGTGTTCATATATTATTATATTCATATGCTTTCACATGCTTTGTGTTTGGGTAGGCGAAGGACGAGCGAGAGTTCGACGCAGGCTGGAGGGGTGAATGGTTCTGATCTACCGGTAATGAGTGGAGAGGATTTTGAGAGACTGATGGATCATATTGAAGAGTTTGAAAAAGAGAGCAGTATGGATGAAGCTTCATCAATACAGGACTCTATATACATGTCTGTCTCCTCACAGCTCTAGCTAGATATCAAGTTCTCTCAGCAAGGGAAGAACTACATACATGTTGCCAGGGTGATTGGGAAATCAGACACTATTACCGGTACCAAGTTTTTGATGGCCTTGTTTCAAATGAGTTCATTTCTGCTGATTTTTTACATACTTGAGATGGAACATGTTAAAAATGCTGGAGACAACATCAAAGCACATGGTGAGTTCAGGTGCCTATGATGGGAAGTAATGTATTTCCCGGGATTAAAGAGGTCCCCATGCCTTCGTAGACTCTGAAACCTAGCCAAATTGTTATTTTCACTTATCTCTAACGTTCCATTGCCATCCCTGCCTTCCTCATCACGTTTTCCACTCATGGTTTACTAGACTTTGGCACCCTTGCCACCCGATTGCTACTCTGATTCAAGGTTGGCTTAGTCACTTCTCCAGATCATTTTCGAGCGCTCTATCTAAAGGCGGAATGTTTCAAGCATATGTTCATGCTGTTATTGTTAGAACTGGCCGAATTATCTTTCCAACATCTGATGCAAGTGACTTAATATTTTTTGATTGTGTTCCTTTCACTTTGTCATGTTAGAAAAGACTACCAAGATATAAGTTAAATACGCTCGAGAACACCAATCAATCAGGTCTTTTTCTTGTTTTATGTAGTTTATTGTTAAGAAGTTCCTTTTAATCTGCAATGTAAACAAGAAATGTTTTAGACAATTAAATATATATATGTATAAAGTTATTTATGTATGATGTGCTGGTAACATCCGTTTTCCAGCAATACATAGAGTAAGCCACCTGGACTTAAGGCAGCTGGACTTTTTGTTTAAAACAGCATTTTTGTGGACAATATTTGTCTTAATGAAGATTGCAATGTTTTTTTGTAACTGTTAAGAGGACTATGCACAATACCTTGTAGATTTACCTGGGTGTTTCTGTGATGTAGACACTTCATTTTAACAGGTGACAATGTGTTGGTTGTAGTTGATGCTAATCTACACGGACTGAAATATATTTTTTATTTGCTGCAGAAGTCCCTTAAAAAATTAATATTTGCCTTTTAAAATGTTCAATGTTTTTATGTTAACAATGTTTTTAATAGACCTGCGCGAATGCCTTCGTAATTTTTAAGCATTTCTACTTCATGAGAATTGTGTTTGTTTTCAACTGTTATCTATTCTCAATAGCGGGTGATATGCAAGAGCTTTCTCAGGGTCCTTCGTCTTGGTGCTTTTAGGGCTAAGGTGCAGAAGGCTGGTTTGTCTGGTATGCTGATTGGAATCATGTAAATGGCCTGTATCGTCCATGTTGGTGAACCAATCAGACTTGTGGATATATGATATATTAATCATCCTAATGTCATTACATTGTATTATAACAGTGATTACTGCTTCTCTTTTCTTTAAGTTCCAGTTTTGGATCACAAAGACTGTTATATCACACAAGAGTGATAAAAGTACCTTTGCTCAGTAATTGCTGAACTAGTCTTGTCTGTGGTGATAGTTGCTTATGTAAGTACCTTTGTTGAATTTAGCATCTGTTACCAAAGAATTTTAATTCCTAGTCTTAAGTAAGTTACAGGGTTGATGTGTCACACCGTGTTTCAAACATCTCCAGAATATGGTGTAAATAAAGAAAGGTTGTTTTATCATTTAACAGAGTTATATTTGCTTACAGTTTATCTCCGAAGAAATTGTAAGGGGGGACAACTTTGGAATGGATTATTGTTGTTTTTGTGGTTAATAACAATACACACAATACAGATATTGTTTGTTAATTTATTAAGTGTACCATATAATTGTGCTCAGCATTATCTTTTTCTGGCACTTTATTTTGTTTTCAAAGATGTTCACATGTACATCTCAAGGTAAGTGTAGTATATAACGTGCCCTTAACATATGTAGACGGAAAGTTTGTTACATATATCGTTACCTCTGTTATTGGGGTGGTGTTTTGGCACATAGTTCTAAATAAGATGTAAAGTGCTCTTATGAATTTTTGTTTTTACATCAGCAAAAATATATATTGAGCGAGAAAGTTTTAAATTTCATGTGTGTTCCTATTAAACTTGCCAGCTCCTATTTATGATGAAATTTCATTGGCGAGAATTTTCTGTATCCATTGTTATGATACAAATTTTGTTTAATTGCATCATGTTTTGCTTCCTTTGCTAGTCTAGTATCTGGCATGCTGTTATACGAGGTAATTATTGTTGAATTTGTCTAGAAAAGTCCAACCAGTTTTAGTGCAAAAATCAGTAAACGTTGTTTTTGTAGGCCTATACTAACCACAGATATATGTAATTCCGGTTTGAGACAATTTTTGGATTGATGAATCGCACAGTCATAAGGCTATATTTTGACGAATGTCGGCAGTTTCATTTGTGTGGACATGTGTTTTGCTTACTTAACTAATGTCATGCTTCTTTCCATTCTAATTATGCATTTTATATTCAAATTTACATCCCATTTGTATGATACTTTTCAAGGAAGTTTAGAAACAAGCATTGCCACTTGAATAAGTATATTTTGTTTTGTGGTTATTTTGTCAAACATAATTGACGGGAAGTTCCTTCGGTCAGTTAATCCCAGACGTGCATAATTCAGCTGCAATCGTGGCTCACTTAAGTTACCTCCATTATAGCGATTGACTCGAACCTTGTATCCCAAAAAAGTGTGTTAGGAGCCAAATCTCTCTTTAATTAGCACGGTGTGATTCAGAATTGAACAATATATACAATTCCGAATACAACTACGAATAACTGCTGCAAAAGTTGGGGGGAAATGTTGTAAAATAGGCACTAGCAAGATGGCCATTCAATAGTACATTAATGACGAAGTCTTGACGTAGGAGAAAATTGCCTTTAAGTTTAAATGGACTGCACGTGATTTCCCCATGAGACGACGTACCAGCCTAATGACCGAGGGAGACCACACTTGTCGTCACTACCAACCAAGTTAGACCAGATACCATTTTGTAACCATTAACTACCATATTACTTCTCAACGCAGACTTTTATATACCGGCGAAGGTTTTTTATAAAATGACAAGATACAAGTACAAGACGTAAAAAAAAATCATAAACATTTAATTTAAATAAACATAAACCTTCCGTAAACGTGACTGAAGTTTCCTTTTCATCGGTCACGTTAAGCACGGAGTTTACAGGCAAGTCTTCAAATGGAGAGAAAAGAGGAGAAACAAGTATATATCATGTAAGTCTTTATTTATTAAATAAAATTATCAATGTAAGACTAGAGATCACATATTGTATGGCACCTATACAGTCATATCACAGCACCTTCACATAGCAAACCGGCGGCTAGGTCCGTGACATAGGAATACAGACATACTTACAAATATGTTCCTTTACCATTTGCCCACATTTATACTAACAAAAAATCAATCTTTACATAATCAATCTGTCTATTATTACTTACAATTTGCCCACAATTTATAGATACTTTCAATTTGTCTAGAAACATACTTACAGTTTGTGTACATTTTGGTTCAAATTTGTACACATTTATGTTCGTTATGTTCTATTTGTCTGCAGATGTACTTATAATTTTTCAACATTTATTCGAACACTTTGTCAACATTCGTTCATACAACTGATCCACATTTCTTAAACTTAATCAACATTTATACAGTCCACACTTAACCATATTTCTTCATAATATTTTCAACCATTTATACAAATTATAATTGCTCTGACAAACACCAGACGTTAATTAAGCACAACTTACGGTCAAATAGTACATAAACTTGATTTGACGGAACCATGTTAAGGCGTTTGCTTTCTCAGAAACTTTTTTTTACCCTAAAACCATACAGTCTCTTCCATAATTACCATACACAAGGTGCTTAACAGTTTGTGTGTCATAGTGACATCAAAAGTTACATGCGAACAGAACTAGATTACGTTATGAGTATTGAACACTATTACCAAGTACAACCCAAAGGTGATAAAGAAGTAATTAGATGACCATTTACTCCCCATTTTTTCGTGACAATATTAGTCCCATATTTGGGAAAATCTCACCGGAGGAAGGCAGTAACACTATGATAAAGGATATATCATTAAACTTTAAATCCTTCAAAACAGTTCAATGAAGTTCGTTATGTTACACCATGGATATATACCTCCATGCCTATAATAACTTTACTTGAAAACACCACCCAAATTGTATCAAAGGAATTAGCTTTCGTGTCGTCCGGCCACTATACTTTTTCAAAGTTAGTCTAACATTGTAGTTACCAAATTGATGAAAAGTTTTGGAAAAGTCCGTTGTGGATTGTCACGGAATTGTCTCGAAAGGATCGGAGTAGTGTATGTTATCCAGGAAGCGGATGTGCTGGCTGACCGGCCCAGGGTCAGAATGTGACGTCAGAGATCGCTTACTGGGGGACCTGCAAATACACAGCAAATCGTCAAACTCTTTGAAAAAAAAAAAACTGTCAGATTTAGTGAAATGTTTTATTTTCAAGTTTGTATTTACTCTAAATTAAATTCCTTCATATTAATATGTATAAAAAATCCGTCATTAATATACTCACAACAGCGTTTAACACCATGGTAATTTTCGAACGTTCAATGTTACTGACAGGTATTTGTCATAAAATTTCTTTCTGCAGGTCTTTACATATTGTCGCTTACTTTTCTTAAGAGTGTAGATATCAAAATTTAACTATTTTATGTAAATAATTATGATAGCTCCTAATTTATTCAACAGTAAATAAATGCTTCTCACGTGTCTTCAAAGTGTAGACTGTCCATATATCGTTCTAGAACTGGACCCGAGGTGGCGGACCGGCTTTTAGAGTTTGATGTGCTCGGCATTGACCTAAAGTTTAACATATGTACAAACTCTGGGTGAAAACAGGTATAACTTCTCCAGTACATAAGATTAAAAGTCCAAAAAAGCAAGTTAACATTTAATCTGAATTTCTAAAACGTGATCGAGATCTGCTACTTGACAAACAAGCTGACATATAGCCGCGGTTACACGGGCAAAAAAGGGTGGGTCTGATCCGGATTAGGTTTGTGTTTGCGTTTATACACAGTGGACTAAATACGATCCGGATCAGAATAGTCAGCGTTTTTTTACCCTTTGACACTTTCTGGCATGGCTGTCAAAAGTGCCGTGTAACCACAAACTGTCATTAAATGGCGAACTAAAAAAAGCCAGCTCTGATGCGAATCAGAGCCGGCTCAGTTAAGTTCACAGTTTCGATGTCTGTGTAACCGTGGCTTAAATCTGATCCGGATCAGAATCGTCCGCCTCTTAGGACACCAAATTTATTGGGTAAAAAGTAATCCGTATCAGTTTGGTAACATTTTCCGTTGTGTAGCTGCTTGCCCAAGCTAGCTGGCTGTGTGCCAAGATTCCCGTGACGCTTGCTGACAGGGCTGTCAAAAGTGCGATCTAACCGCAAAGTCTCTTAATTGGCGAACTAAAGAAAGCCGGCTCAGTTTAGTTCACCTTTTTAATGCCCATGTAACAGAGGCTTTTGATGGATTTTCAACGTCTTGGTATATTGATAAGTAACATTTCGGCCTAGATGCGAAGAGCGTTTTCAAGCAATGATTACAAATCTCAACAGAATATACCTTTTAGGCTCATTTAAGTATATTCTGTTGAGATTTGTAATCATTGCTAGAAAATGGTCTCAGCATCTAAGCCGAAACGTTCCTAATCAATATACACAGAAGTTTAAAATCCATCTTAGGCATGTATTTGTTTTCATATTAATACTGATTTATTAGTCTTTAATATACAAGGTGCATGTACTTGTTTGTTCTTAATTCCGTACCTTTTTAGCTAAAAAAGGATTATTTTTGCAAAATATAAGTAATGTATATTACTCCTGATATAAACTTACTAATACGAAAGTTAGAAATTGAATCAGTAGTGTGCAAATGATGCATTGTCACAAACAAAGTTAGACTAACCAGTATCCATCGTCATCTTGATCATATATGTTATTAGATTCCAGGTAGCGTTCAAATTGAGCGTGGTCTCGTTCACCAATAAACGGCCACAATCCTGCAAGACACACGGAAATCTCAACTTAGCTCTTAAAAGAGAACAACGATTTTATATTTTTGTAAACAGTACTCACACTGGCACAGGGATATGGACAAATTAAAATCGAAACATCATCTCATTTTCTAGATAAATTCTCAGAGACTTTCTGGATAGATCTTAATCTCGAATTGTTATTGCCAACCTTCACGCATCTCCATAAAAGGTATTAACAGGTAAATGGCGAGGAATGAAGAGTATGATTAGACCAAAATATAGTGCTTACATGTAGGTCTATAAGCTAAGGATAATGACAGATTATCCCAATCTTGATAAATCCGATCTTGTCTAATTCATAACTTCAGAATAACAATTCACCACAGGAGGTATAACCCGCTTGGAGTTCTCCGACACACAAGGGAGTTTCGTGTTAACCAATAAGTCATTAAAAGCTATGTTCCTCTTGTGCGCTATGATAAGTTTCTGTGAAAGAGGTTTAAGCATTTTAGGTACAAGGTTTTGGTATTTCTGTATAAGAATACTAGCAAACTAACGATTTTATTTATATAGATAAAATTAATTTCGAAGTAGGGGTGTTAGTCTGTGCTCATATTCAGTTGATTTCAATTCTCTCCAATAAGACGAAGCCTGCTGCATACAAGTGCGTACAAGTTTTAATACGTATGCTCTATACGGAAACTGCATTTGGTTTTCCAAACTTCAAAACAATCTGGGCCTCGAGGTACAGGCGTCTATGACAATACACTATCAACAAAAGTGTGGTGCGTTTGAATGTGTTCTGTTATAAAAAGCAATATATGAGGGAATAAGACAAGGTACACTTGGAGTGTTTACCTGTCATGAGTATTTACCTGTCATGAGTATTTACCTGTCATGAGGTGCTTCCTCTTCTGTCCGAACAATTCGAGTACTCTATCACAAAACTGAGAGAAGTAGATGTCAGTATGGCGAGTTGTTAACAGCTTAGCGAATTTCGTCAGCTCATTAGCTGTCAACTTCGTTTGTAGCTGTAAAAAAAAAAAAGCCCATATCAGTTATGATTTATATGACATATATGATTTTTATGATTATGAAAGTTCCCAATTAAAGTTGACTAAAGCGTATTCACCTTTTTCAAAAACCGCTTCGTACAGTAACAGGAAAGGGTCACGTTGTGTAACGTGTTTTGACTAGTGATACGTCCGCTTCAGGAGATAATCATTGCCATGCTTAACCCCATAGAGAAAACTATGGAAGCTCATTGCGACCATCGAGTTCTCGACGTCGACAACTCGACAACACGAGATTTAATGTGGATCTCGAGTTATCGACGTCGACAACTCGAGATTTTACCTGGATTCTCGAGTTGTCGACGTCGAGAACTCGATAACTCGAGATTTGAAATCAGAATCTCGCGTTGTCGACGTCGACAACTCGAGATTTTAACTATAATCTCGCGTTCTCGACGTGGACAACTTGAGATTTTAACTAGAATCTTATTTGTGTTTACCTTGTTGAGGTAATCTTGCAGTAGTTCGGCAGTCGACCATGAGCTGTAGTCACTGGACGAGCTGGGGGCCTCCCCTCGCCGGGGTAAAGACCTATAGATACTGGAGGAATAAGCCGAGCCGGTAGACGACCGTGTCATGCTGGTCACAAAAAATAGAATTATTTATGTGAAGAGCATGTGATGACGCCTTGTGTTAAACAACACTTAAGAAGAGATTGATAGTCAACATTGTGAAGATAACGATCCTGAATCATATAGGCTCTCAGTTATCACCAGTTTGTCCATTCAACTTATTATTGTTATTATTCAAGGCAGCACAGTAATCAACAGGCACATAAGTACCTAGTCGATTTGCGGTAAAAAGATAGATGCCACTTGCATACCTGAATAATGGGCTATGTCATTTTTTTGCTGGTTTTGACAAAGTAGCCTTGTTGTTATTCCGGATGAGTCAGAATATTCACCAGCCAGATGTAATCATTGATACTGACCATGGAAATCAAACAAATTTCAAATGGCACCAATGAAGAATTTTATTTGCAAACATCAACACAGTTCAAGTCTTGAATAATGGAACAAATCCATACAGGTAAAAGAAATATTTAAAAGCACCTGATTATTCGAGTAACTCGTCCTCATTGCTGTATTGGATACGAAAAGCGAGCCAGACTATTTAGGTTACATTGTACGATAACAAGCTACTTTGAGAAAGTCTGTGTTTGGGCTTGTAGCCATAATGTGACGAAAGCTGACCGCATCCACAGCCCGTAAAGAACAGGATACAACAAGTTTGGTAGTATTCGATTATACTTACAAGGCATAGGGGTATCTATAATGCACGTTTCTGGGTGGTAGAGATCCATTGATTGTTGCTTCGTAAATAGAGTTGATTGAAGCTGGAAATATTAGGCAATTACATTCGTCAATGTGTATTGTTCAGTTTGAATGAGAGAAATTCCTTTTCACTGCATAGGGCATTGGGCAGACAATAATATTACAACAATAAGAAAAATACTGCATAGTCACATACGATATCATAGAACTAAAACATATCTAACGGTTAAACGAGATCCTATTTCAAAAACAAATTGCTAGTCAAAACCATATCGCTCTTTAAAACCAAATGGTTTTTCAAAATCATATCGCACCTCGGAAAAACAAAACCATGTGAGCCTATCTTCTGTAGACCCATTATAACCAACATTTATATCGTACGCGTAAAACGTCGACCCCATATTTGCATTCATGTAAACGCATAAGTTTTTTGTACGGTATTGTCATTCGTATATTTAAAATGTGAAAGGCCCAGCTGTAGACTGACTCTACGGCCGCACTTTGCAGGGTTAACAATGGACTCGACTGCAATACACATGCTTGGATTTTTGTCGTATTATAGCTCGTCAAGGTGGGCTGTAAGAGACATGTAGAGAAGAGAATCCTGTTAAGAAACTGTAATCCGCGACATCAAATCTACATTCTGTTCCGGTTTTCAATGAAACACCCTGCATTCGGTATATGGTTTTCTAGTTGTTTGATAGGTTATTGTGTTTCGAAAAGTCTTGTCAGTGTCATTAGGCCTTTTTTCGTGTAGAGATTAGTTGTTGTTTTTCTCACTTCATATACGCAGCAAATTTCAGTTAATGGTATAGGCTTACAATCTGTTCTAAAGACGACTTGATAATTAGTTTATCATCTACTCGCCCAGTCGGCCTGGTGTGACATTAGCATTATATCTAACTTGTTGCTGGTCGATGGGAATCTGACGGAGATTCGGTAAAGTGACAAAATTCCTCAACCACACCCTTCCCGTTAAGGACCGAGAGAGTTGAGTTGGTTCTGTTCGACCACGATATAGGCCAAACACAGTTGACTTTCTTCAGAAGGCAAACATCAATGTGCTACCATGGAACTCGAGTCTAAGTGCGAAAGAACAACTATGGGATGACTTCCATAGAAATGACGTCAACGTCAAAGTACGCCACAGATGCTTGCACAACTGGCCAGCGATTTTCAGAAAGAATGAAGAGAAATCCCACAGGAGGGAATCTGCTGACTTCTACAGTCTGCACGCGGTACTAACTGGAACGCTCCAGTACTGCCATCATGCGCTCAGCACACGTGGCATCATTGTGGAAACCAAATTAAAGCCGATATGTATGCAGTTTAAGTGAGCCCATAAAACAATTTCACATTTCCACTGATGAGTTTAAAAAAGTAGAGTAAAGTTACGACTCCAACAAAAGATACACATGGATGCATGGTGATTCATTATTTCGGTTTATTTTAAAACCATTATCAAGAAGCGTTCTAGATTTTCACATTTGGTTTATGCGTTTCTTTTCGTTGTTGTTGAAGAGTGTTTATCATTTTGATATTATCTGGATGACAGGCGGATGCATGTCAATTTTACGTTAATAAATATTAAACCTGACATTCAGTTGTATCATGGGGCCATTAGTTAAAGATGGAAGCAAGCAATGACATTACAAAGGAAGAGAACGTACCGGAAGTTTGTGAAGGTGTTTTGGAAAGAACGGGAGCAAATTGGTCGTCTATGAACTGCATAGTAGCCTCGGTGTACACTAATTTAAAACACTGGCAGACCAAGGCACATATCTTGTCAGCTACATCCTGAAATACAGAGTGTAGACTAATTTAAAACACTGGCACACCAAGGCACATATCTTGTCAGATACATCTTGAGATACAGAGTACAGACTAATTTAAAACACTGGCACACAAAGGCACATATCTTGTCAGATACATCTTGAAATACAGAGTACAGACTAATTTAAAACACTGGCACACCAAGGCACATATCTTGTCAGATACATCTTGAAATACACAAAGTTTTAGAGGGTATATTTTTTTGCATATATTGAGCTTGAAATACAATGAAGATCATCCTAATAGATTTGATCTCTCGGCATGCTTAAGGTTAAAATGAGTCATTCGTAAAAGTCACAAACTATATGCGGGTGAATTTATCACTGAGATAACCTGGTGATCAGGAAGAGACTAATCTGTATCAATTTGACATTTCCTTAAAAACGACTTTTAACATAGTGTCGCTGTTGTTTATTTAATGATACATTAAGTTTCTACATTGCATTTGTCCTGCAGCTGAAGGCAGTATGTAGCTGGCCTATCATATTTCCAACAGAGCTAATAGTTGGAGGGTCTTGACATTATTAAGTTATTTAGTTTGCTGTGTACTGTTGGAATATATCCCATTAATCAATGAATCAAGCAAGCAAGCAAAAAAACAGCAAACCGACCAGCCAAAAAGACCCAATTCAATGCATACATAGCTTTAATAATTATTATTAAACAGATAAGTACTTACCTTACTCTCGCAATAAATGAAGGCAACTTGGCAACTCTTTTTCGCATCACCTAAATATATAAAAGTATGGTTATTATTATGCCCATATATATTTATTTACATATTTTTTATTAGATCTTGAATGAAACCAATGCTTTTTGTTTGCGCATAAACTTGGTGTGATATAAATAAACAGCTGTTCACCCAGTTAATACTGACGATAGGTAATGTAGGAGGCATACAGAAGGAAGAATCTTTGCTCCCCAGCGCTGAATTTAGTATCGCTTTTGGAATCCATGTTCTCAGGATTGTGGTAGGTCGACGGAGGATATATACACGAGCTGTGACAACGATTGCAATGTCCCAGGTAATGAATGGAGATATATTAACTGATGTAAACAAATTTAAACACAAATTTATTCGAAGCAGGGCAGCAAATTTAGGAATGGAGTCTTTTGTTTATCCAGATGAGACCTTCCTGTGTTGATAGAAACATTTGTATTATGTAACGTACCATACTTGATGGCCAGGATGTGCTGCCTGTCGTCTTTAACATAACTCAGTGAGGCGATAAGGTGTAGCTCTAATCTCAACAGTAACTCCTGCGAAAACACCAACAATACATTTCAGGGGCATTTAGAAGCTGGTGAGACATAAACTAGTGTCCAAAAGAAACGATACCACATGTTTGCAACGACATAAAATAAAAACCAAATAATGCAGAAGTTTAAGTTTGGTGTTATTCTTTT